>JACEIK010004752.1:0-10256 GCA_018107945.1 Datura stramonium
CAATATGGAGCAAATCCTAGAAGTTCATGAATTCATGCTTGAGACTTGAAATTTATAGAATAATGAGGGATTTGATAAGGGAAATGTAATCATAACCATAGAAACATAAATTGAATTATAAGGATATTGATTTCATGGAAGAACATGAGAGAATTCATCACTAACAAGTTTAGCCTAGATTTTCAAAACTTAGGCATGGGAGGTGGGGATCATGAATTTGACTTGGGAAGGGAATAAGGGTGGAAAAAACCCCTCATTCATAGCCCTACATACCTGAGTAATTGACTCCTAGACTTAGCTTGAAAAGACCAAGAATATTTGAAGAGGTTTGATGAAGAACCCTAGCTTTGATCTTGAGAGTAAATTCCAACTATCGCTCTTTGAAGGGAATGAATAATTTAGATAAGTTAAACTCCTTTAGTCTGACCCTTAGGAAGCCTAAAAAATGTGATTTAGGAGTTAAAAAAAAGAAGTTTACTGAAATGCCCCTGGACTGCCAAAACTTTAAACTAACTGGCAAAACCAACGACCTATACAATGGGTCATGGTCCCAAACAACTTACTGTTGGTTTGTCTATTATTTACCCTTCTTCCTCCGAAATTCTCTGAATCAACTTCAATGAGTCCATACAATAACCTCGTGGGTTCTAGGTCAACTTTTGGAAGTTCACTAAAACCGCTCCAACGACAACATACAACAGCCTATAGGATGAAAGGACGAGTCATCCTTTGACTCGTTGAATGGCCCTAGTGCCATTTTATTATAGTCTTGGGTCTGAGCTAAGAGAATTTTGGGGTGTTACAATTTCTATCAGAATTAGTTGTTGCCCTCATTAATGAATTGTTACCCAACTCATTACTACTGGGAAGAAAGTATCAATTTTTGGAACTTGGTTGTCTGCTCAGAATGACTCCATCTGATGACTTTTCAAGGGCCCTAATGAATCGTTAGGTGAGGTGTTAAGTGGAGAATCTTGAAATATTAGATTGTTCTTGATGAATCACTTGACCATTATTTACCCAACTTAATGGATAATTAAGTGCTCCATTCTATGATAAAAAGTATACTTTCTTGCTGGTTTATGCTTCAAATCTAGGGTCTAATCTTAGGGACTTTTGGGATCTAAGTCTTCTTTCGTTCTCGAATAGAGACTAAATAAGCTGAAAGGATATAGAAAGAGCTACAATAAAAAACTGAATGCTAAACACTGAATACTAATGGAGTGATTGACTCAAAGCTGAGATACATATGTTGAACTGAATTCATGAAACATGCATGCATTCTAAGATATAAGAGGAATTGAAGGACATGAATCTGAATGGAATACTGAGGAAACTAGTACCTCATGCTAAAACTGAGCTAGAAGGGAAGAGGTGAAGGTACTTGGCCGTCGTGTCTGCTTCGGCTTCCCAAGTTGCTCCCTCTACAAGATAGTTCCTCCACAAGACTTTCATTAAAGCTACTTCCTTGCTCCTCAACTTACAAACCTAAAGGTAAAGAATCTCAATTGATACCTCTTCATAAGTGAGGCTATCCTTCACACGAATGCACTTTTTCAACAAGGACACATGTAAAACTAGATGTACTGATGTTAACTCTACCAGTAACTCCAACTCATAGGCCACATTACTAATTCCCCTCAGAATCCTATAAGGACCAACATAGCGGGGAATGAGCTTCCCCTTCTTTCCAAATCCATCACCCCCTTCATGGGTGATACCTTCATAAATACCCAACCATCAACTACGAACTCAAGTTTTCTCCTCCTTACATCCGCATAGGATTTTTGACGACTCTGAGCTATTTTGTACCTTTCTCTAATAAGACGAACCTTCTACATAGCCTCATGAACCGGATATGGCCCTATAAACATAGCTTCTCCTACCTTAAACCATCCAATATGTGATCTACATCTCTGCCCATAAAAGTCTCAAATGGAGCCATTTGAATATTGGAGTGGTAACTTCTATTGTAAGAAAACTCTATGAGAGGCAAGTGATCATCCCAACTACCTTTGAAATAAATCACACAAGAGCTTAACATATCCTCTAAGGTTTGGATGGTTCGCTCATCCTGACCATCTATCTACGGGTGAAAAGTTGTACTATGTTTTACCTGAGTACCATGGCCTTTCTGAAATGATCTCCAAAATTGTGAGGTGAACTAAGTACCCCTATTAGAAATGATGGACAAAGGGACTCCATGAAACCTGACTAAATGTGGAATGCAAAGTCTAGCAAGCCGTCCTTCGGGATGTTGAAGCCTAGTCCCCCTTCGTAGGAAAAATATTATGCCTGCAATCTTGCCGTCTTGCCCGCCATTTCTTCGCCCTATGCCCTACTTCTTTGCGTCAGAGCCCTCTCATACCCCAAGTGGTATCAGAGCCAGACCCATCCTTTTGGAGGGAGGAGTAGTTTGAATATCTATGAGTAAGTCTATGTCCAGTCCTTGTAAATATTCTTCTTCGTAGTCTTTGTAAATCTATCACCAAAGTACCTATGTCTCCTACACTTAGTAAAACTATCTCCTGTAAATATGACTATCTTTATGAAGTAGATATACTATCAGATGAAAATAAAGTGTCTTCTACATACTTACCTCTCCTAAATCCTTATTCTGCCTTTGCCAAAAAGACAACCAATCAATGGTTACAAATTCGTCTTTAGTTCAACATAAACCAAAAGGAGTAAAAGAATATGTTGTTGCTTCGAAACTCTATCAGCGTCCTATTCTTGCTACTCAATAAGAACAATTTGTCACCCTGCAGATTCTCGATGATTTTCCAAGGCAATGGAAAAATCACGGATTCACCCATATTCATTTTGGTGTTGTCCGAATCGCCTTGTCATATCATGGAAGGAAAGGACAACCTGTTGTTGCATATCTTTCACTCCTTGATACTCGTTACCAAGAGTATCAACATGCAAATTTGGGTACAATTGAGGCCACCTTAAATACTGGGACAATCTTTGTCACCTTATATCCAAATTTCGACATGTCTGTAAGCGACCCATATCTGACAGAAGCCTTAAAGATCCAAGTCCAAATACAGGGAGATCCTCAAGCTAGAGATGCTATCCAGGCAACTATTCATTATCAAATAGCTTGGCGAGTTCAGAACCATGCCATGGATCTTTCGTTTTTGGGTGGAGATGATGCTTTATTGCTAGATGTAGATGCCACCAACGGAACTACCACATGCACCCAAATACCCAGAAAAATACCAAAGGAAGAACTTGTCAAAATTCTTCCTGACTCATGGGTTACCAACTATGAGCAGATGAGAGAACTTCCTGTTGAACCTCTTAGATCCATAGAACCAATCTTTGTCAAAAAACAAGATAAAACTATAGCCATCAACTTTGACCACTCTCATCTCAAAAAGCCAAACAACACAACCTTTTCTCTCATATATACCAGCCTACATCCGAACCTTTGCCTGAAGATGAAGAGGATCAATTCGATTGGAGCCTTAGCTGTCGTGAGTGAACATGATTGGATCAAACAATTCAATCATGAAGGTCATAACATACGGTGGTTCAAATGTCCCTTCACAGGGCATTGCCCTTGGGATATCGAATGTGACTACCAAGAATGTCTAAAGGATGAAGTTGAATATGAAGAGAAGAAAGCCAAACCCAAAAAGAAGAAGGGGAGATGCTCAGAAAAGGAATTCCATAAATGATATGAAGATGGGGATCCATCTATCGGTTCCCTTAGCCGCCCAGGAAAATACGAATTCCTTGTCTCCTACAAACCTCAAGATTGGCCAACTCTACCTACTCCAGCCAAACACCTCACAACCCTCAAATCTTCATGATGAGTCCATTCAGCTCCAGCCATACTCCAAAATTCCCATCACATCAACCCTTTGAAAAGGATGGTGTAACCATGCACCAAAAATACCAAAGAAAAATGTTGTGTTGCCCACTGGAGAAAAGCCACCTACAAGTGATATTGAGGCTACCATCAACTGGAAATCAGAAAATGCAATCTGCCAGAACAAGGTGCTGACCAACATTGGCACTTCCCTAAAAAATGTTGCTCACACACAGACCAAGATGCTGAGCAAGGTGGACAACATTGAGAAGAAAGTGGAACAGACATCCAATCGACATGCCAGTCTTATTCGAGACCTGGAATTGCGACTGCAGAATATGCAGTATGAGATCTATCCGCTAGGCACCTCACTTTTTCACTTCTTTTCACAGCAACAAAAAGAAACAGCTGACATCAAAGAACAAATCAAACAACTAAGACATGGACCTTTTGAGCCGCAAAGAACCCAAAGCCACTCTCCAAAGTCCTCCTTTTTCCTTATGTCGTCACAGAATATTCACCACCTAAATTGGCCCATCCAAGTACTACCTCTCCTTTCATTCCACAATAACCCACATCCTATCCTCAAAAATCCAAAGAGGAAACTGAGTTTGAAATTGCAAAATGGGTTTGGGAAAAGAAAGATGCTCTTGCAGCAGAAAAGCAGGCCAAAGAAGGAAAGAGGTTGGAGAAAGTTCCAAAGAGCCAGATCTAGAAAACTTGATGATCTCAGATCAAGTTGTTCCAGACCTCTATGGCTTGGACAAAAATGATAGCATAGGATCCAGTACTGAAGAGACAACAAATAGCAATCCTACTGATGAAATTGAAGAAGCGGAGACTAAATCAAGTAGAATCTCTCACTATACACCTCCAAGGAAGACAATACACTGATATACATGAATCGACCAAGAGAACAAGAAGTTTCTGAAGTCGACGATGATTAAGACAGGATGACAGTAGACCCGATTTGGGAAAGAAAAACAGAACAACCAACGCCAAAATTGGTTTGAACTAGGTTCCATACTTTCACTCTCGATGATTTCAAGGTTTCGAAATGGCCTCAAAGAATCCAATATTTCCTTACTTGGATGGTAACGAAACACTTGGTAGAACGGGAGAAGTATCTAGTCCTGTCAGAATTCACGTGAAGGTTCTCCGGCATCCTTAGAGATTGGTGGACCGCAGTTGAGATATATGAAAAGAATACTTTCCTTACGTCCCAAGACTTTTCTTTCAACATCAGAGTCCTGCATGAAGTCTTTTCTGCAGATACAGGCCAGAGGCAAGAAAAGCACGAAGACAATTCTTCGAGATGAAATGTGTATCATTCGACAGAGATGTCATTGATATTCATTTCCAGAAGATGGAAAAAATATACTTTGAACTTGGTGGAGACGCCAGTTTGAAGCAATTCTTCGTTTCATCCTTGCCAAAGATGTTAGCAGGACGAACCATGATGATTGTCGAAGAAACATTTCGGTCAATAACAATTCCCTAAGTCGTCTATATAAGGCAAGCAATTTTCATGGCGCTAGAAGATATCTGTACAAAGAGATCTATTCTAAAGCAGATCATGCACAATAATCCAGCCCTTGATAAAGCTTGTAGTAGAACTGACCTAATCACCGGGTCCAGTTGCTCTTGCCATGCCATAAGGCAAAGTAGATTCAAGAAATACAAGAAGTTCAAATGGCCAAAGCCTGCTGGAGGAAGATACAAATACACCAGGCGAACAAAATACTTTAGGAGAAAGTTTCCAGGTAGGTTCCAGAAGAATGATAAAGGCTTTATCTGCCACAAGATTGGACACTTTGCGAAGAACTGTCCTCAAGCTAAAAGGTCTATCAGGCTTCTTACTGATATAGAAGAGTACGCTGACGTCAAGGACAATGATCTTGAATCAGTCCTCTAAGCAGAAGATGAGCCATCAGAGGACACTCTTTTATCCATGGACGTATATGAAGAACATGGGCATGACCATTACCATATTTGAGAGGCTGAGGAAGAAATCAACAACATTATCAATATTAATCAAGTCCAACTGAATTTTTATCCATCCAAATGGGATAAGCCAATTGAGGTCATTGCATTCACAGATACTGGTGCAGCATCATCGCTGATGAATCTAGCAGTCCTTCCTGATGATCAACAGATTTCCCATTTCAAGAACTTCAACACTGCATCAAATGGAATCTTGACGACCACAGTCATCACAAAACACCCGATAACAATTGAGTTCTTCCCAGGACTAAAATTCAGAACAAAACTATTTGGATCAGATGTCCCAGGAAAGGATCTCATAGTTGGGTTTGATATCTTCAGAAAACTCAAGGATCGACTCCACATTGGAGCCTATGGAATAGCGTTCGAAAAGAAATTCAAGTCATACTCGGAAGTCTCACGCCTATTCTAGATCACCGAGGACGAGCAAATTAGAAAGATTGAGCAATAGTTGATGGAACATTTATGTGTTTAATCTCATAAGGAGTTTATGAAGAAATGCAGAAACCCACTCTAGCTGAATGAAGAATTTTTCATCAAACTTCCATTCTAGAAGAATGAAAATATCAACCCAACCAAGGAAAGCCACTCTGGCATGAATCCACAGCACCTTCAGCTTGCAAAGGAGTGTGCTGAACTCATGGAATTTGGACATATCGATCCATCAGATTCTCAATAGGCATGCAAAGCTTTCTATGTCAACAAGAGAGCTGAGTAGACAAGAGGTAAACTCATATTAGTCATAAACTACCAGCCACTCAACCATTTCCTCAATATGATAAATTCCCTATAGCAAATAGGCTTACCCTATTTTCACACTTAGCCAAAGCTAGATATTTTTCCAGGTTTGATCTTAAATCTGAATTTTGGCAATTGGGGATACATCCCGAGGAAAGACAAAAAATAGGATTTTGCGCTCCTGACCAACACTTCCAATGGAAGGTTATGCCATTTGGGCTTAAACCTGCAACCTCTCTATTCCAAAAATCCATGATCAAGATCTTTCAACCTATCCTCCACACCTCACTAGTATACATTGACGATATTGTATTGTTCAGTAATACTCTAGAGGAACACCTTGCCTTACTCCGTCATTTTCATGATATAGTAAGAGAAAATATAGTCATTCTCTCTGCGAAGAAAATGGTCCTTGTTCAAAAAGAGATTGATTTCTTAGGGATGCATTTTCGCAATGGAGCGTATAGTCCAGGTCCGCACATATGTCAGGAATTGCTCAGAGTTCCATACACCAACTTCACCACAAAGAAGCTTCAACAATTTTAGGGATCATAAATTATGTTAGAGATTCTACTCCTGAAGTCTCTACATATATTTCTCCACTTACAAAGATGCTCAAGAAGAATGCCCAAGCATGGGGTAAGGAGCAGGATGAAGTTGTCAAAAAAATAAAGCAGGTGTCCCAACAAGTAAAGACTCTATATTCCCTCATATGGAAAGAAGATACTGCAGACTGATGCCTTAGAAAGATAAGCAGATATGCTAGTGGAAGATTCAAGGATTCAGAACAACATTATCATTCCACCTTCAAGGAGATTGTTGCTGTGAAGAATGGAATAAACAAGTTCAAATTCTTCCTAATTCACATTAAATTCCTAATTGAGAAGGATATGAAGGCATTCCCAAAAATGATCCAGATAAATCTGAAGATACTTCCACATCCATAAATTCTCATATAGGAACAATGGTTCTCGCCTTAAAAATTCCAGGTGAAGCACTTGAAAGGCATAGATAATTTCCTGGCAGACTTCCTATCCCGACCAGATGAATTTGCGATATGATTTTTGCCAGAGAAACCCAAGAAGATGAAGGAACCAGCCGGCCAGATATTCATGATTACCAACCTACCAGGTCCCAGGTAATCAAGGATGCTAAGCCATCCATCGAACTTATTCAGTCAATATGTAGACCCATTCGATCCATCCGTCCTGATCGAAAGACAGACTTTCTATGAGCTAGAGGTTTTCAGAAAGTATGGAGGATCCATCCTAAAGCCATATGGAGTCAACTAGGAATACCCGTTCTATCATGTGTTCATACCACTTGCCAATGATTTTCCATAGGAACTCTTATGGTTCTTCTGGTACTTATGTCACCAGTATTACATCCTAATGGAATTCAAGTGCAACGTATTCGAAGACTTTGACAAGATTGAACCAGCTTTGAAAATATTTCTACAGTGGTTTAGGTCGCGGAAGTACTGGGTTCAATGTTTCAAGAATTCATACGATGAAAAGGTATTCATGCTACATCGACCAATAAAGTTAATCGATGGGAAAGTCCATGCCAAGCTAGAACTCTCTTTATGTTGGATATTTCTAGTCTCTATTTTTTCCTTGGAAGACGAATACTACTAAGAAAAAAGGTGTATCTTCAAGAAAAATAAGTGCATTAGAAAAGAGGTTCGGCTGAAAGAATGGGCGCCATGGAACCACACTGATAAACATCCTCACCGGGAAGATGTCTGAAAAGCAGCAAGGAATATCAAGCACCATACGAGATCACCAGAGATGAAATCACTCAGGACATTACACGGATAAGGCTGAACGTCCCATCAAATACTCCATCATAGAGCTGTCAAAATATGGAGAAAGCCATGGCAGGAACGTTAAGAAGAAAATACTACTTTAAAAGATCGTTGAAATGGAGCTTGCATGATACGAGCTTCTGTGACGATAAACATGGCTTCCGATGGAATTCGGGCAAAGGATGTTCAAACCCACTAGTGGAACCTCCAAACGTTGTCCCACCGGATAATGGTTGATGACGTGTGAAAGACGTGTGCAAGAATCTGGAAGCTCACCGCCTCAGATCACTCCCCAAAATTTACTACCCATATGAAGATGAACGTGGCCCCACTTCACATGCCATCACATGGGCTTCTTTGTACATATTAGGCTAGCCGTTTTATTAGGCCATTTGTATTATTAGGCGTCTGTTGTTATTAGGATTTGTAGATGAGTTTCTTAGTTATGCGTGCCAGATTTGTTTTTATTAGGCCATGTAAATAGGTGTACCGTTATCGTTTTGTTAGTCTTTCTAGAAAGGTGTGCCTAGTCTATCTTGTATTGAGTCTTATCTTATAGTCTCCTAAGCCCTATATAAAGGAGGCTGGGTTGTACATTGTGGATCAGAGTAGAGTGCAGCTAGTTGAGTCTTGTAAAAACTTCCTATGTTCAATAATATGAGTCTTTTCTAAATTCACTCTTGTTCTTCCTTTCAAAAGTCATGGTATGGTTGTTCCTTGAAGTAGTATAGGGCCTCAACACATCGAGTAAGAAAGCTTGTTCCAAGTATCATAGTTTTTCAAAGTTTATAAATAGCTAAATTTATAAGTAGACTAAAAGATTTTCCAAGTTGTGTAGCTTGGTAAACCGTCCGGGTGGATGTAGAAGCCAACCCATTTTTCTAGGGAAATTCTTTTATGTCTATGATAAAATTTACTGTTCGACTAACTTAGCAAGCCATCCTCCGGGGTGTTGAAGCCGGGTTTTGTGGCAAGCAATCCTTCGGGATTTTGAAGCCCAGTCCCCCTTCATAGGATAACTATAGCGCCTGCAATCTCGCCGCCTTGCCCCCCATTTCTGTTACACCCCATTAAATGTTGACTTTTAATAGGCGTACGTATGTGTTTTGGTGAGTAAGAAGAGCTTGTTGTGTGAGGGAAAAGCCTCAGAAGTGAGTTCGGACAGGACTAGCGCGCACTGGGCTAGCACGACGCACCAGCCAGCAGCGCACTAGCCAACGCGGCACGCTAGGCTTGCTGCCTCAACGGGAGGCGCGGCGCGCCAGGCTTGCTGGCTCAATGGGAGGCGTACTGGCGCATTGGGCAGTGCGAGGCACACCCATGCCACTGGCCTAATGTATATATATAGTCCTCCTATTAAATTTCAATTCATTTCCTAAGAATATATTCAGCTAGAGAGAGTAGTGAGCGATGTTTTCCATTGATTTTCATCCTGTTACGCTACCAAACATGATCCAAATTCAAATTAACTATGGGTACTGTGTTCTAAGCCCGTAGGGAGCATTACTACCGAGTTATTTTTCCAAAATTCTCCCATCAAATTGTAGCCTCACCAAGCAAAAAGTTTTCAGAATTGCTTCAAAGTGATTTCTACACGATCACAGGCTTCAAATAAGCATTTCTCCCTTCTGAATTCTCGGGAAATTATAGGTTTTCGGCCTTATATTATGTGATTGAATTATAATTGCTATTAGTATTAAAAGTTATCATTTCAATCGAATTTGAGACCGCGAGGGCCATTTTGAGTTTCATTTATTGAGGCAGCGAGGGACATACTGTTACACCCTGTAAATTCTTGACATGTAGATGACCTATTCGCATGTTGGTTAAGAGTTTTAGAATGCCATACATGCTAGAAAAAGGCCCGGGGAAAGATCGGACAAGCGC
>JACEIK010004752.1:55893-126341 GCA_018107945.1 Datura stramonium
GCCCCGAGCCTACACCCTGGACGTAACACGATACTTGGAGCCACGAGTGACCCCAAGTCAACCCCTCACCTATCATACACTAGCATTTTGAGTAAACATGCAGAGCGAAAGTTTTAAATATTAAGAAAATATAAAGATTGAAAGTAGAGAAAGAAATACTAAATCTGCAATACAATTCTGAGAGACAAGTCTGGTCTAAAAGCCAACTACTGAGGAGTTGCTGGGACAGGTCCCCAGCTAACTTTAAGTATAAACAAAACCATGACCAAATGAAATAAATAAACACTTGAATGATGAGGACTCACACTCTGATCTGCTGACGTGGAATGCTCTGAAACTGAAGTAACTATCTTTGCTGGACCTGAGAACCTGCAGCTGTATCATGAAACGATACAGCACGAAAAGCATGCGTCAGTACTTTGAATGTACTGAGTAAGTGGGAAAGACATACTGAAAATAAAGTCTGAACTGCAATGACACGCCATGACCAACAAGTAAATTGAACTGAACTACTGATATAATCTGAAATGGTCAAGATGACCCTGCTTGATGGTTGTGGACATGCCCTAAGTCTGAAATACTAATTTTGGGATACCTATACTGAACTGAGCTTCTTAATCTGACACTGGACTGGACTGACTAGTGGGAGAGTCTTTAACCAACATATAACCATGTGAGCTAGACGTGGAGTCCGATGTATACACCCCACCGATAGGACCCAATATACCTTTCCAGGGTATAAAGGCATGAATTGAGTAATCACAAAAATATATTTGTGGCTAATCAGGCCAAGTAATACTGAAACCTACGCTAGCAACATAGTTCTGGGAACCTGGGTGCGCTGGAACCCTGGCCTGCTCGGTGCTAAGTTCTACTCCCACTGGAAAACCTAATTGAACTAATAGGCTGATAGCTCGAAATTGGGGTCCAACACTAGTCAGGGACGAATAGCTGCATTTACCCTGAGAGCCTTATCGGGCCGGACTCTGGAACTGGGTTCTAAGACCGGTCAGAGCTACCTATCAAGAAGCGTCATAACCGTCTATAGAACAACTAATAACTGAACTGGGGTCCTGGGGCTGGTCAGAGCTATAACTGAATGTCATGACCGCCTAATGGACCAAATAACTGAAATCTAAATCTGAGTCTGAAAACGAAGAGGCACCACTGACACCTCGAAAATAAACTGGAGTCAAACTGATCAGCTGATATTTTCTGGACAACACTAAGGTTGCTAAAATCCTACTGAAGCTAGACTGATATGATTCTGACTGACACTAAACTGACAGAGTTTTGTGTTCTAACTAACTGAATTTCTAAACAGCTAATAAAGAGCTCATTTATGTCGAAAACACGGACGAATTCATACCATAAGTAAATTTCAATAATTTGGGAATTTCATTAAACAGAGCCAAAAGTCATTCTCATTCATGGGATATTTACTCTACATATATGCATAGCAAGAAATTCTAGGAATTCATCCCAAAGCATTCTTTATTCACTAGAGGAAATTTAGCAAGTAAAATCATTACTCGAAAAATTAGGGCTTAAACTCACTTTTTTGCACGAACAATGACAATATGATAGGGAATTTATGGGAATCATATCAACAATATACATGAACATCGTTCTAAGTGAAATCAACGAAAATAAACATGAATACTCTTCCTATTCGAAAGACTTAGGGCTTAAAACTAATAGAGGAATTAGAGGAGGATCTTGGGGGCACAAGGGAAGAACAATCCCCTTGCTAAAACCCTACATACCTGGCAAAAAAACCTAAAGAATCTACCTGAAAATCGAAAAGGAAAGTTCATCCCTAAACTTTGCTCTGAAATACCCTGAGATATAATTGTACGATGTTCTTCTGAGGATTAGCGTGAGAATGAGGGGAGGAACCGCTTTTCCCTACTAAAACGTCTAAAACTGGTGCTTAAACGACGTGGTTTAATGCTTGGGAAAATAGGAATTTACTAAATAGCCCTTAGAAATTCGCAGGGAAAAACTGTCAGGTATCCCTAACGGGTGACCTAACGACTCATTACCAGGTCCAATGAGCTGTTGGATCCTCTCGTCAAGTACACTAGAAAATCTCTACTGATCCCTGACGGGCACATGACGAGTCGTCATGACTGGGAATGACTCGTCATGTCATCCGTCAGGTATATTGGTAAGAAGGCAAGAAAGGACTGGAAACGAAGGACCTGATGAGTAGTTACTGCTGATGACGACTCGTGGTGACCTTCTATCAAGTACACTATCTACTTCTCAAATTCTAAAACTCCGTCTTGGCAACGGTCGACTTAACGTGTCGTGTGGCCTGACAACGACTCGTGGGGTTGTCCGTTAGGAACACTAAAACATATTCTTGGCATCCTTCTCACGGCTGACCTGAAGAGTCGTTGGGTCCCTTAATGACTCGTCAGGTTGGTCGTTCTTCAACTTTTCTGCAGTTTCTCAGATTTTCTGAATTAAGTCCCGGATATTGATTTTGAGCTTCCGGAGCATTACAATATCTCCCGCTTGAAAAAATTCATCCTCGAATGTTAGAAAACTCATAGCAACCAGAAAAATAATAATCAAAACATTTAAATACTTCCCATTCAACTTCAAAATGACCGAAGTGACTACCTTCCAATTTGGAGAATATAATTGAACTGAAGATTGCTTTTCATAAACACAACCAAAGTCAGAAAGAAAATTTAGATACATGAATTGAATTCAACAACTAATTCAGGTCTTAAAACAAAATTCATATATCAAACTACAACAGAGTGGGTAGAGAACAAGTGTGAGTATTTGGCCCTTATATCTTCTTCGGCCTCCCACGTAGCTCCTTCAACTTGTTGATTCCTCCATAAAACCTTGACTGAAGCTATTTCCTTATTCCTCAATCTACGAACCTGGTCTAGGATTTGAACTGGTACCTCCTCATAGGTGAGACTATCCTTGACTGCCACATTAGGCAATGGCACCATAGAGGTTGGATCTCCGATACTCTTTTTCAAAAGTGATACATGGAAAACTGGATGTACAGCTGCTAGTTCTGAAGGTAAGCTCATAGGCTACCTTGCCGATATGCCTCAAAATTCTATAAGGTCCCACATACCTTGGACTGAGCTTCCCCTTCTTTCCAAACCTCATCACCCCTTTCATGGGTGAAATTTTCAGGTACACTTCCCTTCTTCAAACCTCATCACCCCCTTTCATGGGTGAAATTTTCAGGTACACCCAATCATCAACTAAAAACTCCAACTCTTTCTCCGCATCATCCACATAAGATTTCTGGTGGCTCTGAGCTATTTTTAACCTTTCTCGATGAGCTGAACTTTGCTGCATTGCCTCATGAACCGAGTCTAGCCCTACGTCAAACGAAGTTTCACCGACTTCAAACCATCCTATAGGAGATTTACACCTCCTACCATACAATGCCTCAAACGGGGCCATCTGAATGCTGGAATGATAGTTGTTGTTGTACGCAAATTCGATAAGAGGTAGATGGTCATCCCAATAACCCTTAGAATCAATCGCATGCTCTTAACATATCCTCTAGAGTCCGAATAGTCTGCTCAGCTTGCCTATCGTTCTACGGGGTGAAAATTTCACTGATTCTTTAATTCGAGTGCCAAGTCCTTTTGAAAAGATGAAATGAGAACTGGGCGCCTCTGTTCTCAGCCAATAGCCAATGGCACCCCATGAAGTCTTCAACCAGCTCCCGAATATAAAGTTTAAGATAATCCTCATCTAAATCTATGGTTTTGATTGGGAGAGAAATGTGTTGACTTTAGTTATTCGGTCTACTACCACCAAGATAGAGTCATGTTGCTGATTGTCCGAGGTAACCCGTAATAAAGTCCATATTTCTACCTTTCCTACGTATACTAATATTCCCGAGTCATGCCCCCGGACTTTGATACGTTCCACCTGACCTGCTGGCAGTTCAGGCACTTAACCACGAATTCGGAAATTTCTTTCATGTCGTTCCACCAGCAAATGTCCCTCAATTCGCGGCAGAGTTTCGAAGGGCAATTCAGGGTGATTAGAATACCTTGAGCTATGTGCCTCACCCAAAATCTACTGCCTCAACTCACCGATATGGCACACACAACCTTCCCTGATAATGGAGCACCCCATTTCCCCTTAGAGAAAGCCTCAACTTCTTTCTGAGAACCGCTTCCTTTGGAGTTGAAGTAGAACTGATCTTTCATCTTGTCTAGACTTTTATCTCTTAACTACCAAAGATGAATCTAATCCGCTTTTGTACTACCGTCTCCTCCTTCGGCTGAGTCTACTAGTTGCACCCTAACCGAGCTAGTTCAGAACATCCTTTGCAAAACTCCCCCTTTTTCCTCTCTCAAAGTGAGCTAAACTTCCCATCAGATGGCTGCTTAGGCGTCAGCCACCACATTGGCCTTGCTCGATGATACAGCACACTTATGCCGTCTTCAGAGCTCTAACCACCTTCTCTGTCGAAGGTTTAAGTCCTTCTGGCTAAACATGTACTGAAGACTCTTGTGATTTCCAGAACACGTCCACGTGAGCTCTGTACAAGTAGTGTCTCCATTTTTTTAATGTGAACACTCACCGCTGCCAACTCCAAGTCATGAGTTGATAATTTTCTCGTGGACTTTGAGATGTCTAGAGGCATAGGCTATCATTTTTCCTCGCATCAAAAACGCAACCAAGTCCAACTCTGGAGGCGTTACAATATACAACCAACCCATTTGTCCCTTCTGGCGGGGTTGAAACTGGAGCGGTAGTGAGTTGAGTCTTTAACTCCTGAAAACCTTCTCACACTCTCTGCCTGACCACTGGAGTTTTACCTTCTTCTGAGTTATCTTGGTTCATGATGCTATGGAGGAGAAAACTCTTCCACAAACCATCGGTAATAACCTCGCTTGCCTGCAAAGTCCCCGATTTCAAAAAGAGGGAGAGGTAGGTATGGGCCAATCCTTCACTGCTGCTATCTAATGAGGATCTACTTGTATTCCTTAACCTGAGACCACATGACCGAACAAGGTCACGGACTTAAGCAGAATTCACACTTACTGAACTTGGTATACAACTGGTGATCTCTCGTAGTTCTGTAATGCTAACTATAGGTGATTGGCATGCTCTTCCTCATTTCTGGAGTACACCAAAATGTCATCGATAGATACGATGATGAACATATCTAGGTGCGGCTTGAAAACCCTATTCGTTAGGTCCATAGTTAAGTTGCTGGGGCATTAGTCAACCCAAAGTACATCACCACAAACTCATAGTGACCATACCGGAAGTTCAATGTTGTTTTCGGTATGTCACTTTTCTCTAATCCTTAACCGATGGTATCCTGACCTGAGATCGATCTTGGAGAAACACCTGGCTCCATGAAGCTGATCGAATAGGTCATCACCTCTTGTGTAAGGGATATCTGTTCTTGACTGTGACTTTATTATTAACGGTAATCTATGGTTGTGAGGGTACTGTTTCTTGCGCACGAATAGCATTGGAGCACCCCATGGAGAGATGCTGGCCCACGAAACCCTTATCAGGAAGATCTTTTAGCTGCTCCTTCAACTCTGCTCACCTGGAGCCATTCTGTATGAGGGGTGGAGATGGGTTGAGTATCTGACGGAGACTATCTCGGTCTATTTTGCTCGTGGGGAACTCCAAGAAGATCTTCAGGAAATACATCTGGGAATTCGCTGACAACTGGAACTGACTAAATGGTTGGGGTCTCAGAGTTGGAACTTTGACCCGAACCAGATGATATAGACACCCTTGGAAATGAGTTTTTGGGCATTAAGGTAGGAAATAAACTACCCCTTAGGCGCCGAACCGCCGCCGAACATTCTAACATGGGCTTATCTCGGAAACTGAAACTTGACAACTCTAGTCCTGCAGTCAACTGAGGCATAGCAGGAATGTAACCAATCCATGCCTAGAATAAGGTCGAAGTCGACCATGTCTAGCTCTACAAGATTAGCTGGAATGATTTTATTCAAGACTGAGACTGGGCAGTTTCTATACACCCGACCGGCTCTAACCGACTCGCCAACTGGGTGGAAACTGAGAAGGGTTCTGATAGGACCTATAGACTGATGTCATACTAAACTGCTACATAAGGAGTTACAAACAAAGAGTAGCTCCTGGATCTAGGAGGGCATACACGTCTAGAGAGACGCAACCTACCAGTAACTACGTCGGTGAACTTTTCCTCCTGATCCTGACAAGAAGAGAGAAAGACAAAATGATTCTGGCATTGACTGCCATTCGCATTTCTGATGGGTTAGCCTGCTGAGCTGGTCGGCCTATTGGAGCTGTTGATTTCTTGATTGTGATCTTCCTCGCCCTCGCTGATGGGCACTTCAAGCATGTTTCAAAATTTTCCACACCCGAAATAGCCCTCTGTCCCCGAAGGCACTCTCCTATGTGATTTCTACCACACTTGGGACAAGTTGATACTTATTTCCTGTACTGGGGGCCTGAGAGTGCCAGAAGACCCACCCTTCCAACCTGGCGGGACCGAAAGGTTGGTGCGTTGGCTGAACCAGGTGCTGGGGTTCCCCGTTGTTGCCGCCGGCGGCTGGCCACCGCCGTATCTCTCGTGGCTGAAATCTGATTGGCCTGTTCTTTCCCTCTTGTTCTTACGTTCCATATCTTTAGCTTCTTTTGCCTCAACTGTTACACAATTAAGCAAGAAAGATCCATGTCCTTGACACTAGTACATCATCCTTTCCTGCAGTCTTTGAGGACCATATTAGACACTCCATTTACGAACTTCAAAGATACGGCTCCTCGGCTCAGCCACCATCTTTGAGCATGCTTTGATAGTCTAGTAAACTCCAGAGCATACTCCTCCACTGTTCGGTTGCCCTACCGTAGCTTCATAAACTCGGCCATCTTAGCCTCCCTCAAATTCCCAGTGGAAAACTATCCGTAAAAGCCATATGAAACTCCTCACACTCAACCGGTCCTACTTTTGTTGACCGCCCCCTCCACTGCTCGTACCAAACTTGGGCTACCCTTTTAGCTGGTAGACAGCCAAGTCAGCACTCTCGAGGAGCTGACACCATGATCCGGGTAATCTTCCCCGACTCATCTACAAAGCTCAGGGTCCTCTCCCAGCTTGCGTTCCAGCGAAAGTCTGCAGGGTTCACCTGTGGTGAAATCCTGCACCGGGGCACAGCTGCGACCCACTTATGGCTGGAACCACCTGCTGGTTCACTTGATTGGTGACTGTTTGAGCTAGCAATTAAATGGCCTCCTACCCGGGACATGGATAAGGATTCATCCTGAGGAACTGCCGAAGCTGGTGGAGCGGGTCTGTTGGCATTTCCGGCTCTTCATCCATTTCCACATCGAGGAGGCATTGTTCACTGAAAGGCAAAGGACACGATTTAGAAAGTCTCCTCTATAATTGGACTTTAACGCACGATAAAGAACATGAAAAAGGGGGAATTTTCCAATAACATTTGTAGCCTCCTTGTCTAGTGTGGTGCGCTTCACACCCATGAAAAGGACCCTACTTCCCCGACTCCAAGTTTGTCACGCCTCGATCCTACACCCTGGACGGGACGGTACTTGGAGCCACAAGTGACCCCAAGTCAACCCCCCTGGTCTATCATACACTACACTTTGAGCAATGATGCACAGCGAAAGTTTTAAATATTAAGAAAATATAAATACTGAAAGTAGAGAAAGAAATAATAAATATGCAATATAAATTTGAAAGACAAGTCTGGTCTGAAAGCCAACTATTGAGGAGTTGCTGGGACAGGTCCCCAAATAACTCTAAGTCTAAATAAAACCATAACTAAATGAAATAAATAAACAAGGCCCTCGAATGATGAGGACTCACACTCTGATCTGCTGACGTGGAATGCTCTAAAACTAAAGCAACTGTATGTGCTGGACCTGAGAACCTGCAACTGTATCATAAAATGATACAACATGAAAAGCATGCATCAGTACCTTGAAAGTACTGAGTAAGTGGGAGAGACATACAAAATATAAGTCTGAACTCGGCAATAACATGCCATGACCAACAAGTAAAACTGAACTGAACTACTAATATATCCCAGTACGGTCAGCATGCACTAATCTGATGGTCATGGGCATGCCCCAAGTCTGAAACACTGGGATTATGGGATACTGTACTAGACTGAGCCGCTTAATCCGACATTGACTCGGATTGACTAGTGGGAGAGTCTTTAACCGATATTTCTCCATGTGAGCTAGACGTAGCTCGATGTATACACTCTACCGGTAGGACCCAATATACCTTTGTCAGGGTATAAAGGCATGAATTGAGGATCACAAAAATATAGCATCTAGCCAATCAGCTAAGTAATAACAAAACTTACTTTGGCAACGTGAAGTTCCGGGAACCGGGTGCTGGAACCCCGACCTACTCGGTGCTGAATATTACTCCTACTGGAAACCTAACTGAACTACTAGGCTGATAGCTCAAAACTGGGGCCCAAGACTAGTCAGGGACGAACAGCTGCATGTACCCCGAGAGCCTTATCGACCAAAATCTGGAACTGTGTTCTAGACTTGTCAAAGCTGCTCATCTAGAAACGTCGTAACTGTCTATGAACAACGAATAACTAAACTGGGGTCCGGGGCTGGTAAGAGCTTATAACTGAATGTCATGACCGCCTAATGGACCAAATAACTAAATCTAAATCTCAGGTCTGAAAAACGAAGAGGCACCATCGACACCTGAAAATAAACTGGAGTCAAACTGACAACCGACATTTTCTCGACAACAATTAAGGTTGGCAAAATCCTACTAGCTAGACTGATATGAGCCTGACTGAGACTAAACTTATAGAGTTCTGTGTGTTCTAACTAACCGAATATCCAAGCAGCTAATAAAGAGCTCATTTATGCCGACAACACGACAAATTCACACCATAAGGAAATTTCAAAAATTTGGGAATTTCATTCAACAGAGCCAAAAGTCATTCTCATTCATGGGATATTTACCAAACATATATGCATAGCAATAAATTCTAGGAATTTATCCCAAAGAATTCTTCATTCACTAGAGGGAATTTAGCAAGTAAAATCATTACTTGAAAAATTAGGGCTTAAACTCACTTTTTGCATGAACACTGACAATATGATGGGAAATTTATGGGAATCATATCAACAATATACATGAACATTGTTCTAAGTGAAATCAACGAAAATAAACATGAATACTCTTCCTATTTGAAATACTTAGAAGCAAACTATAGAGGAATTAGAGGAGGATCTTGGGGCATAAGGGAAGAACAATCCTTTGCTAAAACCCCACATACCTGGTGAAAACCTAGAGAATCTGCTTGGAAATCAAATAGGAAAGTTCATCCCTAGCCTTTGCTCTGAACATGCTTAGAGAGAATTCTACGATGTTCTTCTGAGGATTAGCGTGAGAATGATGGGAGGAACCGTTTTTCCTTAATATTAAAACTCTAAAACTTGTGCTCAAACATCGTGGTTTAATGCTTGGGAGAATAGGAATTTACTAAATAGCCCTTTGAAATTCGCAGGGAGAAATTGTCGCACCCTAACGGGTGACCTAACGATTCGTTACCAGGTCCAACGAGCCGTTGAATCCTTTTGTCAAGTACAATTGAAAATATCTACTAATCCCTGATGGGCACATGACGAGTCGTCATGACTGGGAACAACTTATCGTGTGATCCGCCGTGTACATTGGTAAGAAGGCAAGGAAGGACTGGAAATCAAGGACCTGATGATTCGTTACTGCTGATGACGATTCGTGGTGACCTTCCATCAAAGTAATATTCTTAACTTCTCAAATTCTAAAACTCCAAAGCTGGCAATCAGACATAACGAGTCGTGTGGCCTGTGGAGCAACCACTCGTGGGGGTCGCCCCGTTAGGAACACTGAAACATATTCTTGGCATCCTTCTCACCACTGATCTGACGAGTCATTAGTCCCTTGACCTGGTCAGGTTGGTCGTTCTGCAACTTTTTTTGCAGTTTTCCAAATTTTCTGAATTAAGTCCCGGATATTTAGAAAGCTTTATATCGGGAATTACACATTCCTATAGTATTTGTATCTTCTTTAAGTTTCTTGATGCTTGAAGGGGCATACAACTTGATGTAATCTTAAAGTCTGATGTGCAGCTTTCTACTTTTTGGGGGGTATATTATTGTCCTTTTAAGTTTATTTTTAAGACCAGTATCAGTACATAATTCATGTCTTGTGACATTTATAAAACTTATAAGGTCCCTATAGGTTAACTGTGTTGGAGTTAAGTGTTGGGTGTGATTAGGAAATGGAGAGAAATAAATTGGAGGAAAGAGAAAGTTTAAAGTTTTCTTTTTCCAATAGTAGTCAGTCTGCAGCAGAAACCATCTGAACAAAAGTTTTCACACCTTTATTTCAAATTTTTTGGCTATAAATAAAGGCCTTTGCCTTTATTTTTGGATAGAGAATTTTTAAACATTCTGCATATTTTGAAACAAACAAAATCGGTATGTTGGGTGTGAATTGTTACTGCTCTTAGAGTTCGACAAAGTTATTGGTGCTTGAGGTACTACTACACCATTAACAAGTATATTTGTTTTATCCTGAGGAAATAATTAAAAACCTCGAGTACGAGGATTAAATTCCTAGTGACACACAATGAATTCTGTGGACTCAGATATTATTTATTTTTTGCTTTACTTATTTGAACACAGGACAATAACAGCTTTTTATGGAATTTAATTTTTTGTTGTAAATTTATTTGTCGATTTTGGAGACAAACCTTTTTGGTTTTCTACTCCATTGTTGGAGAATAAAATCTTCGGATTTTCTACTCACGTTGAGATTAAACTTTGTGATTTTCTACTCAATGTGACTACTGGTTTAAAGATTAAAAAATTCACCAGTAAAATATAATGCCCTCGAAACTCAAAATCTAATTTCGACATAACTCAAGAAATATGAAAAAAGTTGCAGAAAGCCGCAGGATGACTCACCCAACTAGTCGTTAAGTGGTCCACGACTCACAAGGGAGTCAGTAGGAGGTTTGATAATTTAAAGAGGGGAGACGGTGTACCCAATGAGGGACTTCACAAGTCATGGTCACTGACAACGACCCATTGAGTCACTCCTGGTTAGGCCTGAGTTGGGGATAATATTTGTGGAGCTCATTTGACGGGTGGGGAAATGAGCTCAGGGTCCCTAGTACCGAATCGTTATGTCCCCCCGTTACCAGCCCTAGTGAGTTTTTACGTTGTACCTGATGAGTGTCATAACGAGTCGTCGCCAGTGGCAACGACATCAAGTTAGGTGACTCATTACCAAACTTAGCATTTAATCTTCAGGTGTGAGATAGTGGAACCACGATCGGTGACTGACGACCAAAGGACTACAACTCGTTAGGTCCCTTGTTAGGTCACCCGCGCATTTTCTCAGCGAATTTCTAAGGGCTTTTAGTAATTTCCTACTCTCCCAAGCTTAAAACTACGTCGTTTTAGTAATAATTTAGTACTATATAGGGGAAAATGGTTCATTCCTCATTCTACTCTCAGTTTTCAGAAAAATTACCGTAAGTTCTCCTCTCAACAATCCTTCAAGCAAGCTTAGGGTTCTTTCCTTCATCACAGTGCTCAGGTCTTCTTCTTCAAGGAATTCTTATCCAGGTATGTGGGACCAATAAGGGTAAATTGTCCTTCCCTTGTGTCCCCCAATATCCTCCCCATAATTTCCCCATCAGTCTAGCCTTGAGATTTTCGAATATGAAGAGATTTTCATGTTGGTTTTTGTTAATTTCACTGGGTTATTTTCCATGTTTATTTACCTATATGATTTCATCAATTCATAAGTAAATTATTGTTGTTCTTGCCAAGATAATTTACAGCCCTAAATTTTTTAATACAAGATTATTGCGTATACCCGCCATTTTCAAAGTATGTTTTGGGATGAATTTCCTAGTACTTTTTATTATTTATATATATATATATATATATATATATATATATGTGTGTGTGTGTGTGTGTGTGTGTGTGTGTGTGTGTGTGTGTGAGAGAGAGACAATTATTACATTGAGGAGAATGATTTTACCCTTGTTGGATGAAATCCCTTGAATTCTTGAAATATCGTCACATTATGGAATTCTGTGTTGTTGGAATGAAGTTGTGTTCTATTAGTCTCTCTAGTAGTTTAGTTCAGTTAGAATGTAGAACCTCTTTAGCACTATTCAGAAAAGTGTCAACTGATCGCTTAACTTCGCCTGTTTCCGAGGTGTCGTGGTGCCCCCAATTATCGAATCAAACTAAGAATCTAGATTATTGGTCCATTGGGCGGTCATGACTTTTAGATATATATATATATATATACACAAAAGCTATGACCATCCCCAGGACCCCAGCTCAGATTATAGTTCTTAGACTGCCCGGTGCTTCCAGATGCGCCCGACCGCCTAAAACTCATTTCGTAATCTGGTCCGGATGAGGCTCTTCAGGGTACTTTCACTATATGTCCCGGACAGTCTTGGACCCCAGTTTCGAGCAATCAGCCTAGTAGTTCAGTTTATGTTTTCCAGTGGGAGTAGGACCTTGCACCGAGCGCTGGGGTTCCAGTGCACTCAGGTTCCCAAAACTACATTGCCAAAGATAGGTTACAAAGATGGCCCGATTGGCCCCAGACCTTGTGATCACCCAGTTCATGCCTTTATACCCTGGCAAGATATATTGGGTCCTATCGGTGGGGGTGTATACCTTCGGACCTAATGTGTCCAGCTCACATGGTTATATATCGGTTAGAGACTCTCCCACTAGTCAATTCAGTCACTTTGGTTTTTGACAGTCAGTTCTCAAGCAGGTCTCTCGTGTTCAGTGGCTTAGACTAGGGCAGTTCCTTGACCATCAGACAGGGGTCATTTTGACCATTTCAGTCATCAATAGTTCAGCTCAGCTTACCTGTTGGTCATTGTGTGACATTTCAGTTCAGACTTTATATTTAGATATGTTTCTCCCACTTACTCAAGATATTCAGTAATTTCCGAGATATTTATATGTTGTATTGTTTCATGATATAGTTGCAGGTTCCCAAACTCAGCATCATTAACCGTTGCGATTCAGATCCTCCTCCGCTGCAACCGAAGTGTGAGTCATCATCATTCAAGGGCCTTGTTTTACTTTCTTCAGTTGAGTTTTTTATTTTTTGATAAAGGTAACAATTATATTAATATTAATTAAAAAATTAAAAAAGGAAATAATGATGTGATTATTTAAAAGTTGAAATTTTTTAAATTTTAATGTTTTCTTTCTAGTTGTACTTTCTCAAATTCTCTTATGTTGTTATTTCAAAGCTTCTGCTATTTATATATTATTTTTACTCAGAATACCAAAGGTATGATAGACCGTGTGGGTCGACTTGGGCTCACTTGTGACTTCAAGTACCATGTTACATCCAGGGTGTAGTCTCGGGGCTTGACAGTAAATCTGATTATTGATAATTCAGTTTGAAGATATAGAAACTTCACCGATTATTTAGTTTAGTTCTGTCAAAAGTTTTAAATAAAATCTTCATCGATTGCTAACTTTTGTTGTTATTGTTTAACAGATATGATAGAAACAACTGACCCCATGCTTGTCTCTACAAGTAATGGAATCTCTCCTCCACCAATGTTAGTGAAGCATCAAGCCACCCGAGTGCCCGAAAAGTTTTCTGCATCGACTTCAAACATTGGAAGCAAAAAGATGCTCTTCTATCCGACCACGTTATGTATGCAGAAGTTCATTAAGGAGAATACTCCGGTTCTGTCGGAATCAACTCCTGAAAATGAACTAGTTTGGTGATTGAGGCTTGGAAGCACTTAGATTTTTTATGCAAGAACTATATCCTATGACTGGAGGATGATCTGAATAACGTATACAGAAAGGTGAAGACATCTAAAGAACTCTGGGATGCGCTAGAGAAGAATTATAAAACAGAAGATGCTGATTTAAAGAAATGACAGCAGCCAAATTTTTTGGAGTACAAAATGATAGACAACAAGCCTATTATCACACAAGTCCAACAGCTGCAAGTGATAAATTCACGATCTCCTTGCTAAAGTGTATAACTATACTAACGCTTTTATCAAAAGTATTAATTATAGTGATAATTATGAGTTTTTGATTGAAGGTTTGGTCATCAATGAAGCTTTTCAAGTTGCATCCATGATTGAAAAGTTGCCTCCTTCATGGAGGGACTTTAAGAATTATTTAAAGCACAAGCGCAAGGAGATGAAGCTTGAAGATCTTATTGTTTGATTAAGAATCGAAGAACATAACAAAGTTGTTGAAAGGAAGGTAATGTAACACCCTAAAACTTTCCTAGACCAAACTCAAACCTTGCATGAAAAACCCAAAGAACCAGAAAATTTTTCTCAGAACGACCCAGAAAATGAGTCATTGTCAGCAACAACAACCTGTTGTCTGAGTCGTCGTCAAGACTATAGAAGTCCTTCGGAACTAACGAGCCTAGTAATGGGTCGTGTAAAAGACCACGACCCGCTCTCAAGGAGTCGCTGGAAGAAGTTCAAGAAGGTAAGAAATTCATCCCAGTGGTAATGAGGGAAAATAACAACCCGTTGTCCCACACAACGAGTCATTGTTTCCATCTGTGAGCCAAGCCCATAAAATTCCAATGGTTAGATGAGTGGGTGTATGGACTCTGGGCTGGTTGACCAATGAGTCGTTGTGTCGCTATTTGGCATGTGTCCAAGCCAGGTTCAAAAATCCGTTCGGTAACGATGAGAGGAACCAACGATCCGTATGTGCATCCAACGAGTGTTGTCCAGTTCCAATAAGCATTGTGTGACCCACACCATATCGGCGTTTGCATTTTCTTTCTTGGGGGCATTTTTGTAACTTTTCTACCTTTTAATCCCTAAAACCAAGACTATTTTTGGGTTATTCAATTGATTTAAAGGGGTAATCGATGTTCATTCTTCATTCTCATTCCCTCAAAGGTAAAAATGTAGAACTTATTCGTAAAGCACGTAGTAGGAACAAGGCTTCGACTTTTTCAGATCTTCTCAAGGGCTCAGGTTTTCATCACCAGGTATGAGAATTTAGCAAGAAAATTGTCCTTCCCTTGTGCCCCAAAACACATTTAAATTTTCTTATCGGGCCCTAGCCCCGAGGTTTTGAAATTTAGTACTTTTTAGTCAGAATCCGATTCAACTCATGTGGAATGTTGTTCATATTGTTAGTAACTATATTTCCATTACTTATAGATCATGTTGATAATTTCTTCCTGTAATGGGTTTTATCCCTAGTTCTTGAATACAAAAATTAGGGTCTTACATAATTGAATAGACATAATGTTGCTTGACTCTATTAGTGTTGGAAATTCCATGCTATTATTATCAGTTAAATGCTTAGTCAGTTGCATGCTAGCTAGTTTCACAGTCATGATAATTTCTTTAGTATCTTTCAGTAATGTCAATCGATCGCTTGACTATCGGTTTTTCTTGAGGTGTCAATAATGCCTCCCAGATATTAGTTATCAGTTATCAGTTTGTTCTTTTGAACAGCCATGATGCTTTCCAGATAAGTAGCTTGACCAGTTCAGAACACCAATTATAAGAGTTCGGTCTTATAATTTCTCAAGGTACTTCCGCATAAGTGTCCCAAACTTAGTCATGGGCCCCAGCTTCGAGATTAGCTTAGTAGACAATTTAGGTTTATTCAGTGGAAGTAGTACTTAAGCACTGAGAGAGGGTCAGATTCCTGCGTACCCAAGTTCCTGTAAACTACATTGCCATCATAAGTTATATTTACCTACGGCTCAAATTTAGATCATCCAGCTTCATGTCTTTATACTTGGAAAGGTATAAGAAGTCCTATCGATGGTGTATACATCAAATTTCATATATTTAGTCATGTTATGGTTACATGTCAGCATGGTAGATCTCCCACTAGCTCGCACAATGTCGCTTGATTCAGTTCAGCTCAGTTTAGCTCACTCGCATCTCAGATCCATGACATGTCTATGACCATCATCCAGGGCCGGCTGACCACAATAGTTGTATTTCAGGTGTACACTAGTATTTTAGTTGGTAATTTCATGTCATTTCAGTTCGGCTTACTTGTTCTTTCATGCTTATTATATCTTCATTTTGCTTCAAGACACTCAAAGTACTGACGCATACATTCTATATTGTATCGTATCATGATACAGGCATAGGTTCTCAATCCCAGTATCGTTAGTAGTTTCCCTCAGACTATATCAGCAGTAGTATTTGGTGAGTCCTCATATTTCGAGGATGATATTTATTTTTAGTTAGTTACTTTCAGTTAGATTTTAGAGTTAGCTGGGGCTTGTCCTGAAGAATCTCTTATCATTAAGTAGATGGCTTGTCATGCCCTCAGTCTATACTCCTAGACAAGACACCGTACTTGGAGTCAAAAAGTAACCCCAAGTCAACCCATGCTTATCATACAATGGCAATCTAAGTAAAAACATAGTTGAAGCCTTAAAAATAATAAAATAAAATATTTATGAAGAAGAACTAAATCATAAAGTTTTAATACAACTGAAATAAAACTAAAAATCTAGATCTCGTGTTCAAAGTCTGAAAAGTTTATCATCTTGATGAGTTATTGGACAAACCCCTGTGCCAATCCCCAAGTTCAACTGGAAGAAAAATAACCAAAGAAAATAATCATCATCCTCGAAAGATGAGGACTCACTAGTGCAGCTGAAAACTCCTGAATGTGATCTAATGGTGCTAAGACTGAGAATCTGCAGTTGTATCATAAAACTATACAACATAAAAGGTATGCATCAGTAATTTGAATGTACTGAGTATGTAGGAGAAATCATAATAGGGAAAATAAAATGACTGAACTGTAAAGACATGCAACACCAACTGAAATGATGAAACTGAACAAACTAAACTATACTAAGATGGTCAAGATGACCCTGTCTGATGGTCAAACACATTTCCTAACCTATTAATTCGAATTACCGTACCGAACTGGATCTGAACGAGTAATCTAAAACCGCTCTGAGCTCAGCACCTGAAACTAAACTAGACTGAGCTAATCTGAGACTGAACTGACTAGTGAGAGAGTCTATAACTGACATATAACCACTTGAGCTAGACGTAGAGTTCGATGTGCTACACCCCATCGGTAGGATCCAATATACCTTGCCAGTGGTATAAAGGCATGAACCGGTGATCACAAGTCTGGGGCAATGAGGCCAATAAAAATAATATATGCTGGTATTTCTAGGAACCTAGGTGCGCTAGAACCCCGATCCCGCTCGGTGTTAGGTCTCATTACCACTAGATAGTCCTAGACTATCTACTAAGCTGATATCTCGAAATTGAGGCCCAAGACTAAGTCAGGAATAGTTCATCTGGAAGTACCCTAAGAGTCTTATCGGATCAGATTCTATAATTGATATTCTAAGACTGGTCAAGGCTACTTATCTGAAAGTGTCGTAACCGTCTAAAAACAAACTGTAATTGAAGCAAGGGTCCTAAGTGGCTGTTAGAGCTGCTTATCTGGAAGTGTCATGACCGCTTCAAAGAATAGCTAAAATCTGATACTGGGTATAATTCTGATAATCAGGAGGCACTACTGACACCTGTTAAGAATTAACCGGTGATCAAACCGACGCTGACATTTCGGACAACACTGTCTAATAATCGACTCAGACTGGAAATGTAAATATTCGACTAAAATTTCCACATACACTAATATGGGGATTTTAAATCTGTTAAAATCAAGCTACAGGGAAACTAGTCCAGCACGCCAGATTCTAAATTTACCGAACTGAGAACTAGGGCTAAGTCATTCCACAAGATACAATTTTCATAAATGTCTAGAATTAGGGAATAACAAGCAGTTAAAAATCATGAGAAATATACCACTTAAAATCTCAAAGAAATTCGAAGGTCTGACAAGTTTCTACATCTTGAATCCAATGTGGCTAAACTGATAGAGAAAATTAGAAAAGATTTTTGGGGGATAAAAGAAAAGAACTATTCCCTTGTTGAATTCCCCACATACCTGTTTAGAAATTCTTGAAGAAGAAAAGCTTGAATTTCTACACCTCAAGAGGAATCCTGTTCTTTCCTGAGAGATGAAATATGATCAAGTTTTCTGAGAGTTACATGGGAAATAAGGGGAAACCATTCAATCCCTCTAATATCTCTGAAATTATACTTACAATGATGTAATTTAGGGACTAGATAGGTGGAAAATTACAAAAATATCCCTGAAAATAAAATCTAAAAACTAATCGACAGGGTCAAACAGGTCACTTAATAAGTCATTGGTTATGACCACGACTCGCTCGCACCTCTCATTGGTCCTACCGCTTCGGGGTTGGAAACACTGGATCTGGAAATGGGACACCATGACTCGTTAGGTGAACCAACAAGTCATTGCTCCTCCCGTGGTCACTAACAAACGAGGAAACCTGGAAAACTTGACAACGGGTGGCACAACGACTCGTTTCTAGTGATCGTATCGAGTCCTAAAGTTGTTTTCGGTATGTCACACTCTCTGAACCGTAGCTGATGGTACCTGACCTGAGATCTACCTTGAGAAACAACTGGCTCCTCAAGCTGATCGAACAAGCACACCTTGGGTAGGGAGTACCTCTCTTCTGACTGACACCTATTCAACTAACAATAGTCGATACACATCTTGAGGGCACCGTCTTTCTTCCGCACGAATAATACTAGAGCACCCCATTGAGAGATGTTGGGCCTGAAGCCTTTATCAAGGAGGTTTTTAGTCGCCCTTAACTCTTTAAGCTCGACTGGAGCCATTTTATAAGGAGGGATGGAGATGGGCTGAGTTTTTGCAAGGAGGTCTATGCTGAAGTCTATTTTTCGCTCTTAGAGGAACTCCAAGAAGATCTTCGAGAAAGTTCACATAAGGGAACTCACCGACAATTGGGAACCAACTGAATAATCTAGGTCTTGGAGCTGGAATCTTACCCAAACTAGATGATAAAAACAATCTTTTAGAAATAAGTTTTCTGGCCTTAAGGAAGGAAATAAATCGACCCTAGAGCCAACCACTGCCCGTCTATTCTAAAACTGGCTTATTAGGGAACCGGAAATCTGACAACCCTAGTTCTGCAGTCGATCAGCACGAGTGTAACCAATCCATGCCAAGAATGAGGTCAAAGTCAAACATCATAAACAACTCTACAAGATCATCGGGAATGACCTTATTCAAGATTGGAGACCGCAGTTTATACACCCGGCTGGCTCTAACTGGACTCGCCAACAGGGGTAGAGACTTAGAATGATTCTGAGACTCTAGGCTGATATCAAACTGATAGCTACATAGGGGTCACGAATGATAGTGTGGGTCCGAGATCCAGTAGTTCATACACATCTAGATGGAAAAGGAACAACATACCCGTTACCACGTCAGGTGAGCTCTCCTGATCCTGATGAGAGGACAAAGCATAAAAACGGTTTTGGCGCTAGCCACCATTCATACCTGAGTGTGCTGGCCTACCTGAGCCGCTTCCACTCGCTGGATCTGTTGAAGTAGCACATCTCCCCCATCCTCGCTGACGGCAGCCTTTGAGCCGATGACCAAGCTATTACACCCAAAGAAACCTCTCATCCTTGAAAGAATTCTCCTAGATGATTTTTGCCATACTTAGGAAAGATAAGTAGCGGTTTCTGTGCGCAATGACTCTTCGGGGAATGTGAGCCGTATGCTTCCACCCTCTCGATCCTTACAGGATCAAAAGTAGGGGAACTGGCTAAAGTGGGTGCTGGAATCATCTGCTGGTGCTGCTGCTACTATTGTGGGCGTCTACTATCTCCATTATCCAGGCCATTGTCAAACATCGCTGTCTCAACTCACCAATCTCTCACTGTTCACTTCACCCACTGCTGGGCATGAACTATGAGGCTGGAGAGATCAATATCCTGATAAGCATTGCAGTTCTGCACTCTTGAGGACCAAGTTTGATACTCCATTGATGAACTTCAGCATGCGAGCCCTTGGCTCGGCTACCATCTCCGAGAATATTTAGACAACTCAGAACTCCTGTGCATACTCTTCCACCGTCCGATTTCCCTAGTTTAGATTCATAAATTCAGCCATCTTAGCCTCCCTGGAGCCTCGGAGAAAAGAATCACTAGGTTTCTTATAGTTGCCGGTGAACTCTTCCTGTTCCACCGGTTCTACTCCCGCTGGTTTCCTCCTTCCACTTAGTCGTACCAGATCTAAGCTACCCTTTAGTTAGTAGGCAGTTAGGTCGGCACTACCAGAGGAGCTAACATCCATAATTCGGGTGACCTTCTCATTCATCCATGAACCAAATCCTTCCCACCTTAGATCCATGGAAAGATAGAGGCTCATTCAGTGAAATCGCGGAACCTAGCAGCCGCCGGCAGTACCCGATTATGTTCACCGAAACCACCTGCTGGTTCACTTGATTAGTCACCATCTGAGCCAACAGCTGGATTTCCACTCTAAATTATACTAAGGACACTTGATCATCTTGAGGGGCTGTTGGAGCTGGTGGAGCAGGTCGATTAGCGTTGCCAGCCCTTCTTTTGTTTTGTCTTCTTAGAGGCATGATTTTCACTAAAACAAAATAGAGCACGAGTTAGGAAAACGTTTCTGAATTGAACTTCAACACACGATAAAGAGTATGAACGCAAGGGAGTTTCTAATAACATCTAGTAGCTCTCCTCTGTCATGGTGGCATGCTTGATCCATGAGCAAGATCTACTGACGCTGCTTTTCGGACATCCGAGGATACTCTAAGCCTACTGCTCGATACCAAGTTTGTATTAATCTCGAGTCCATACCCAGGATGAGACTGGTACTTGGAGTCACAAGTAACCCCAAGTCAACCCTTTATCTATCATACACTCAGTAACTGAGTAAAAACATAGTGGAAGCTTAAAATAATAAAATAAAATATTTATGAAGAAGAACTAAATCATAAAGTTTTAATACAATTGAAACAAAACTGTAACTGATCTATGTCTCAGGTATAAAATCCATCTATCTGATGAGTTGCCGACAAGCCCATAGCTAACACGCCAACTAAAAGAAAAACAACTGAAAAATAATCATCGTCCCCAAATGAGGAGTGACTCACCACTGAATACAGCTGAAAACTCCTGAATGCGATCTGTTAATGATGCTGAGACTGAAAACCTGCAAGCTGTATCATAAAATACAATACAACATAAAAGGTAAGCATCAGTACTTTGAATCTTTACTCAGTATGTAGGAGAAACCATAACATGGAGGATAAAATCACTGGAACTGAAGACATGCAATGACCAACTGAAATGCTGAAACTGAACAAATAAACTATATTGAGATGGTCATGATGATTCCTGTTTCATGGTAAAAGACATTCTTAAATTCGAGGTACCTCATTCTAATTACTTATAATAACCGATTCCGGGAATCTACAATTTAAAACTGTGTTTCCGAGCTCAGCTAATCTGAAACTGAACTGACTGCTAATTCTAAGATTGAGCTGACTACTGAAAGAGTTTATAACCGACATATAACCACGTGAGCTAGACATGGAGTCTGATATATACACTCCCAAACTTGTGGACCCAATATACCTTTCTGATATAAAGGCATGAACTGATGATCACAAGTCTGGGGCAATGAGGCCAATAAAAATAAGCTACGGTGGCAATGTAGTTCTAGAAATTTGGGTGCGCTGAGAAACCCCACTCCGCTAGATGTTAGGTCCTACTCCCAATAGATAGTCCTATACTGACTACTAAGTTGATAGCTCGAATATGGTCCAAGACTAAGTTAGGAATACCTATCTGGAAGTACCCCGAGAGTCTTATCGACTGGATTTTGTAACTGGTGTTCTATGACTGGTCAGAGCTGCTTATCTAAAAGTATCATGATCGCCTAAAGAACCACTAAAATCTGTTTTAAGTCTAATACTGAGCAATCTGGGAGGCACCACTGACACCTCAAGAATTAACTGTAGTCAAACTAATCGGCTGACATTTTTGGACAACACTGAGTTTAATAATTTGACAGAGACTGGACATGTATATATATGACTAAAATTTCCAATGATACACTAACGATATATGGGAATCTCACCCAATAGAATCAAGTTGCAAGGAAACTAGTCCAGCATGTAAGATTCTAAATTCTACTGAACTGAAAACTAGGATAATCATTCCACAAGATACAATTTTCATAAAATGCTAGGAAATAGGGAATAATAAGCAGTTAAAAATCATGAGAAATACTATCACTTGAAATTCAACAAAATTAGTCTAATAACTTTTCTACATTTTGAATCTGCAGGGCTGAACTGATAGAGAAAAGAAGAAGATTTTGGGGACACAAGGGAAGAACTATTCCTTGTTGAATTCCCACATACCCGGATAAGAAATCCCCTGAAGAAGAAAGCTTGAATTTCTGCACAGATGAGGAACCCTAGTTCTGCTTGAGAGGAAAAGTCTAAGTTTCTATGATCCATATTCTGATAGTTTACATAGGAATGGGGAAACCGCTCAATCCCTAAGTAATATCTCGAAACAATACTTAAAACGATGTAGTCTAGGACTAAATAGGTGAGAAATTACTAAAATATTCCTAGAATAGAAATCTGAAAACTGACTCGACAGGGTTCAACGAATACTCAATGAGTCGTTAGGTTGTGACCCTCATTGGCCCACTACTCAAGTTAAAAATACCGTATCTCGGTGGGGCCACCACGACTCTTTTTGGTAAACCAACGAGTCGTTGGTCCTCCAATGGTCACTGAACGAGGAAACCTGGTAAGCTTGACAACATGACACAACGATTCGTTGGTGGACCTTAACGGTCATTATGTCCGCCGCGATGTTCACCAGAAGAATTCCTAAAGACTCAAACTTGACATGACGATATGACCTACGACTCATTGTGGGACACAACGAGTCACTATTTCCACTGTCATCACTGGAATAGGTTTCTAGGAGTCTCACACGTCAACCTCACACAAGGGTCATTGCTTCTGACAATACTCGTTGGTTGAGTCGTGAGGTCCTAGAGAAGGGATTCTGAGCTAGGGAACCAACGAGTGACAGGACAACTCATTGTTTTACACAACAGGTCATTCCTTATCTCTGTAAGCCTCAGCTAATCATCCAGAGCTAACCACGACCACACATGAGTCAACAGAGCCGATCATGAATCGTTGTCTCAGTCGTTCTGAGGTAGATTTTCTGGTTTTTCTTCTGAATTTTTCTTGCAAGGCCTAAGTCTGATCTAGGAAAGTTTCAAGGTGTTACATGGCTTTCATACATAAAATACAGATTTTTAGTATTGTATTTTTAAAAATATTGACTCTTGTCAAATCAGTTTTAAATGATTTTACTTATTTAAGGCTTTAAGCCATGTTTCACTACCAGTGCAATGAGCAACCATGGGTTAGCTTGGGGTGACTTGTGGCACCAAGTACCGTGTCTCTTCTAGGGTATAGACTCGGAAAGTGACAAACTTGGTATCAGAGCACTAGTTTTAGGAGTATCCTAGACATTCCAAAGTCGCATCGCGAGTCCTTCTCATGGGTGTGAAGTGCGCCACACTTATGACTAGAGGCTACAAGACGTTATTAGGGAAACTCCCTTGTTCATACTACTTATCATGTGCGATAAAGTTCAAATACAAAACAATCTTCTAACTCGTGCTCTATTTTTGTTTCATTGAAATATGTCAAGACGAGGGAAACGGGAGAAGGGCTGGCAACGCGTAACCCTCATCTGCTCCACCAGCTCCAGCAGCCCCCGCGATGATAAGCATCCTCAGCAGAATTTACAGTGACAATCCAGCTGCTGGCTTAGACAGTGACCTTTAACTAATGAATGGACAGGTTTCAGTGAACATAAAAAAAACTGCAGCTGCTAAAAGTCGAGATTTCACTCGAATGAACCCTCTAGCTTTTAAGGGATCCAAGGTGGAGGAGGACCCGTAGGAATTTGTTGATGAGGTGTGAAATATCACCCGAATTATAGGTGTTAGTTCTGTGGAGAGTGATGATCTAGCTGCCTACTAGTTGAAAAGGGTGGCTCTGATTTGGTACGACCAATGGAAGGAAGGGAGGCCAGCAAGAGCAGAACCGTAGTGGAAGAGTCAACACAGCATTTCTAGACTAAGGTCACAGAGTTTGGTGAACTTGAAGCAGAGTAACAAGACCATGGAGGAATATGTATTGGAGTTCACTGATTGCCGCAGTTATGCTCCGTGAGATGGTAGCTGAGCCCGCGATCAGCATGCTTATGTTCGTCAATGGAGTATCAAACATGGTACTTAAGGAGTGCAGGACCGCGATGCTCCTAAAGGATATTGACCTCTCCAACCTCATCGTTCATGCCCAGCAGATTAAGGTAGAAAAGCTAAAAGATTTGGAGCGGGAGAACAAGCGGGCTAGAACTGGTCAATCATATTATGGCCACCAAAGTCCAAGGTAGAGTAGTAGTAGCAAAGAGCAGCAAGAGGGCTCAAGCACCCACTTCAGCTAGTTCTACCTTCCTGTCATGACCTCGAACGTACACCTCGGATCAGACACGAGACAACGGACCCCGAGAGACCCTAAGTCGACCCATGGCACTTGCATACACCACCTCATTCAAATAAGCAAAATGATAATCATAAAAACATAGTGGGAACGTAATTATAACATAACACCAGGAAATACTATTATACATATGAGTAACTCTAATATATAAGATGGGTTGATGGGACAACATCCCCAACTAACCTGATCAATACTGAACATAAATATCATAAAAGTATGTCAAATGGCCCTCGAACATGAGGACTCACCAATAAGCTGAAAGCGTAAGCTGAGATGGACTAAGGGTGAGATGAGCCGTGAAATCTGACCTTGTATCATGAAATGATACAGCATAGAAAGTATACGTTCAGTACGTGGAATGTAATGAGTATGCAAGGTAGGTAAAACGGACATTTTAGAGTAAATAAAACTCATAAATAAATATAGGAGAAGGACATCATACTTAGATCAAAATCTTCGTAATAAAACATAAGGCTCAAGACTTTCAAATTATTCATAATCATTACTTTTTATAATCGTAAGTAAACTTGATCAAAACATAACTTGATCCAATAATATAAACATAATAATGCATAAAACATGTGAAACAATGGGAGGACTCGCCATACCGACACCATCATGGTAGAGCTCTTCATGATGTCTCACTATCTCGCTAAGTGGCAGAGCGACCCTGCTGGGCGATGGTCGTACATAAGGCGTGATATCATATTTTAGGGGATCATTATCAATACATTATATCATTTAAATCTTAACCAACGGTGGCACGTGGTTATGAGACACCGGCGTAGTCCTTTGAATGCCGGGCTGCTCGGTTCTAGACACGGCTCCCCAAAAACATGCATATAGGCTCATACGTATATCAATAACGTCATTCATTAAGATTCATTGGCTAAAATATAACATTTGTCATCATTGATCCCCTTTAAAACATGCTTAGCCAAGAATCATAGGCCTTTTCATCGACCAACATCATAAATCAATAAATCAAGTAATTCGCTTCATAAATCATGGATCATTCTTCAACATGTGGGCATTGTCCAATACTTCATCATATTCAATTCTTTCAACATATTCTTCATAAATATGTGGTCTGAATCATTTTTCCGTCACAATAAATTCAAAATATTGCATATTCATCAAACTGCAACTTCTATGAAACTTTCATATTGAAAAACCTTGGAAACATGATTTAAAGAGAACACAAATCTGCCCATCATTCATAATCCAATACTAAAACCACTAAATCATGCCTATAAAGAGAAATCACATTTTCATGCATTTGGGTAAAACCCCATAGACTTGAATAGGAGAATTCATGATTTAAATTAAAATTTGGGTATGGGTGAGGAAGTTAGTTCTCAATCATTCTAATCCATATCTGGAATGATTGATGCGATCTCTTGAATACCCACAAAGAAAGAATGGAAACTTGGGGAAGAAGACCTTGAATCTCCCAAAATCTTCTAAGATTGTGCAAGGAGAATGGGCATGGCAAAGGACTTAACTCATCCTATCACAATTCTCAGAAAATATCTAAAACGACGTAGTTTTAGGTCTTAAATGTGGAAAAGTCAAAAATTCCTTGTACCAGCTTCCCTAAAATTGATCCGACAGACAACGAACAATCATAACGGGTCGTTGCAACATACCACAACTCGTGGTATTGGAGTCGTTGGGTCCACTGCATCATGACATCCTCGATATTCTTCCTACCCACTCATTAGACGAGTTGTTATTCAAAAGATGAGTCGTTGGATCGTCCGTCGCCAACTCCTTGACCAAATCTAACTTCTTCTTCCATGAGCTCACCACGATCGTGGTGGAATTCAACGAGTCGTGGTCTCCATCCGTTGAATGCACTGAAATCCTCAACCCTCAAACAATGACTAGAAACAACAGGTTGTTGCCTCTCACAACGAATCGTGGGATGCCCCTTGTTCTCCTCAGCCTTTAAGTTCAGTCCTTCCAACACCTGTAACAATGACTTGTTGTTCCTGACAATGTGAGTCGTTATACCATCCGCTTGTCTCCACTTGTTTCCTGAACTTTCCAAACAACGACAACTTATGAGGACTCATGGTATCCAACCATAAGTCGTTGTGTCGCCCGTCCTATGATATTTTTGCCGCTTACACTAAATTCAACTCCTGTTCATTCTAGTTTTCTGGGGTATTGCACTTTCGGTCCCGTAAGGATCAGAAGGGTAGAGCATCTGACTGTCAGTCCCAAAGCTACAATGCCAGCAATTGCTATCTAGCTTGCCCTAAGTATGTCATAAACCATCCAGGTGAATGCCCAGGGCAAATAGGGTTGCTTTGGGTGTGGACGGCTAGGTCACCGACTAAAAGAATGTCTATCAGCAGGAGGAGGGAGATCACAGTCTACCACTTCCGTAGCCCCAGCAGGTCTAGCTCAGCAAGGTAACACTTTAGGTATGGGTGGGCGCTAGTGATCAGAATCGCTTTTATGCTTTGTCTCTCGTTAGGATCAAGAGAGCTCACCTGACGTAGTCATGGTATGTTATGTTTCTTCTATCTGTGATGTGTATGCCCTACTAGATCTAGAGCCACACTATCATTAATGAATCCTCATGTAGTTTCCCGCTTGAAATCAATCCAGAAGTCCTCTTGTGAACCATTCTCGCCCCTACCCTAGTTGGTGAATTAGTTAGAGCCAGCCGGGTGTATAGAAGCTACCCAGTCTCAGTACTGAGTAAATTCATTCCAACTGATCTAGTAGAGTTATACATGGTCGATTTCAACCTCATTATTGGCATGGATGGCCATACTTCTGTTATGCCTCAGTCGACTACAGAACTAGAGTCATCAGGATTTCAATTTCCAAATGATCCAATTTTAGAATGGAGGGGCAGTAGTTCAACACCTAAGGGTCAGTTTATTTCCTACCTTAAGCCAGGGAAGCCTATTTCTAAATGGTGCATTTATCACCTAGTTTGGGTCAAAGATTCGAGCTCCGAGACCCCAACAATCTAGTCAGTTCTAGTTGTTAGCGAATTCCCTGACGTGTTTCCGAAGATCTTCCCTGAGTCCTTCCCTAACTGGAATTAGACTTCAACATAGACTCTTCTAGACACTCAACCCATCTCTATTCCTCCTTACAAAATGGGCTTCCAAAGGAGCTTAAGGAGTTGAAGGAGCGCTAAAGGACCTACTTGATAAGGGTTTCATCAAGCCTGGCATCTCTCGCATGGGGTGCTCTAGTGTTGTTCTTATGTGAAAGAAAGACGGTAATTTGTAGTCATGAATCGACTACCATCAACCAACAAATTTTGATAGAATCATAGTCAGGCATCCCCTACCTAGGATTAATGACTCATTCGAAAAGCCTATGGATCTAGTTGTTTTCCAAGGTAGACTCATGTCGGGGTATCATCAACATAGAGAGCCGAGAATGTAATACACCAAAAATAGCCTTCAAACTCGGTATGGTCACTATGAATCTGTGGTTATGTCCTTTGGACTAACTAATTCCCTGAAGCTTTCATGGACCTAATAATAGGTGATAGACAGTATCTAGACATGTTCATCATTATGTTCATAGACAACATTTTTGGTATACTCCGTAAATGAGGAAGAGCATGCTAACCATCTGAGGATAGTGTTGCATGCTTAGAGACCGCGCTGTTCGCTAAATTTAGCAAATGTGAATTCTAGTTGAAGTATGTGAATTTCTTTGGTCACGTGGTCTCAGGAGAGGGTATTCAGGTACACCTCTTTAAAGATAGCAGCGGTGAAAGACTTGGGCCAAGACCTACTTCCCAACAGATCTCAGAAGTTTCGGGTCTAGTCGGTTATTACCGATGATTTATAGAAGGATTTTTCTCCATTGATTCTCCTCTGACTAAGCTAACCCAGAAAAAGGTGAAGTTTCAATGATTAGACGCGTGAGAAAAGTTTTCAAGAGTTAAAGACTCGACTCACTACCGCTCCAGTTTTTAACCTTACCAGAAAAGGAACAGATGGGTTCGTAGTATATTGTAGATGCCCGGAGTTGAACTCTGGGCTGCATTCTGATGCAAATGAGGTAAGGTGATACTTACGCTCCAGACAGCTCAAGGTTCATGAAAAGAACTACCACCCGACTCACAACCTTGAATTGGCAACGGTGGTACCTACTTTCAATATGAAGCATTATCTTTTTATGGGGTCTTCACGGGATATTTTCACCGATCACAGCAGCCTTCAGTACGTGTTCAGTCGAAGATTTGAATCTTCGTCAGAGAAGCTATACCATCCGGGCAAGGCCACGTGGTGACTGATGCCCTAAGCAAAATGTCCATGGGGAGAGTTGCCTATGTTGAAGAGGGCAGAAAAGAACAGGCAAAAGATATTCACGTTGGGGTTTGAAGTAAGCGCAGTTGGTCGATTCAGCTGAGAGCAGAGTAGTAATGCAAAGTGGGTCAAATTCCTCATTAGTTATTGAAGTTAAGTCAAGGCAGGATGAAGATCCCATGCTGCTTAACAAGAAAGAAGCAGAAAAGAAGTGGAGGATTTTTCCAAAGGGAGAGATGGTGTGCCTCGGTACCAGTGCAGACTTTGTGTACCGGATGTAGGTGAATTAAGACAGCAAACACTGGCAGAAGCACACAGCTCCAGATATTCTATCCACCCAGGTGCTGCTAAGATGTACCGCAGATCTACGGAAATCTACTAGTGGAACAAACATGAAGAGAGGATGGATGCTATAATTTGCGGTTAAGTGCGTGAACTGCCAGCAGGTTAAAGTTGAACATCAGAGACCTGAGGTATGACCTAGATATCGTATTACCACGTGGAAGTGGGAAGAATTTAATACGGACTTCATTACAGTGTTGCCTCGTACTTGTCGGCAGCATGAGTCAATTTGGGTGATAGTAGATCGGATGACTAAGTCAGCACATTTCCTCCTAGTTAACACTATAGACTCAGTAGAGGATTATGCTAGCCTGTACATCCGAGAGTTAGTTGTGACTACATGGGGTGCCCTTGTCCATTATTTCAGATAGAAGTACCAGTTCACTCCTTACTGAAGTCATTTTGCAAAAGATCAACACTCAAGTCAAGCTCAGCATAACTTTTCACCCTCGTACGTATAGACAAGCTGAGCGCATTATTCATATCTTAGAAGATATGCTGAGCTTGTGTGATCGACTTTAAGGGCAGTTGGAATGATCACTTTCCTCGAATTTGCGTACAACAGTAGCTACCACTCCAGTATTCAGATGGCCCCATTTGAGGCATTATATGGTAGAAGGTTTGGGTCTACTAAGGGTGATTTGAAGTTAGTGAAGCTACATTGATAGGACCAGACTTGGTTCATGAAGCTATGCAGAAAGTGCAACTTATCAGGAAAGGGTTGAAAACGGCTCAAAGCCGACGGAAATCCTATGCTGATGAGAAAGAGAGTTTAGAATTTTTTGGTAGATGATTGGGTTTATTCGAAAATTTCACCCATGAAAGGGGTGATTAGGTTTGGAAAGAAAGGAAAACTTAGTCCGAAGTATGTAGGACCCTACAGGATTCTGAGGCGAATTGGAAATGTGGCCTATGAGTTAGAATTACCTTCAGAGTTAACATCTGTGCACCCATTTTCCATGTTTCACTATTGAAGAAGTACATCTGTGATTCTGACCTTACAGCTACTAGACGGTATGGGGATGAAGGATAGTCTTCTCTTACGAAAAGGTCCCAATTTAGATCCTAGAGCGTCAAGTTCGTAAGCTGAGAAATAAGAAAGTCTCTTTAATGAAAGTCTTGATGAACTTTAGTGGAGGGTTTCAACACAGAGAGGTACGCAAGGCACATAATGGCTAAATACCTCATTTATTCCTTCCAGTTCAGTTTCAGCATCAGGTATTAATTCCTCCTCAATACTCTGTTTAGTTCCATACTTCTCAACTCTATTCATATTCTCAATATGCATCCTAGTTGCATCAACTCTATTAGTATGGTTAAATCAGTTTGGAGTCGGGCCATTCTTCATATATCGTCTCATAAATCTTAGTCTAGGAAGTCACAACACTTTTCCTAGTATTCCAGCAGTTTTTAGCCTTCCTTCGAGGATGAATGTGATCCCAAGGGGAGATATTGTAACACCCCAAAACTTTTTAAGACCAAACTCAGACCTTGCATGACAAATACAGGAGAACCAAAAATTTTTCTCAGAATGACCCAGACAACGAGTCATGGTCAGCTGTAATGACCCGTTGTCTGATTCGTTGTCAGGCTTTGCAAGAAGTCCTTGAAATCAGCGATCCTAGTAATGGGCCATTGAAGAGACCAACGACCCGTCCTGTTGAGCTGTTATGAGAATTCCGAGAAGGTAATTAATTATCCTTAATGGAAACGAGGGAAAAAAACCCATTGTCCTACAAAGATATTGTTGCTTCATCTTGAGCCAAGCCCAGGAAATCCAGTGGCCAAGACGAGTGGTGGCACGACCCGTTTGTTGGCCAACGAGTCATATGTGTTACTTTTTTGGTACGGGTCCATGCTCAGGTTCAAAATCCTTCGAGCAACTATGAGAGGAACCAACAACCTATTGGTGCATCGAATGAGTCGTTGTCCCCTCTCGTTGTCCAGTTCCAGCAAGCCTAGAGTTCTAGGACTAGGACCAACGACTGGTCCCACGAGTCGTGGCATCAACTAACGACTCGTTGTGTGACCTTGTCCCTTTCGGCAGCTTTTTAGATTTTTTGTGGGGCATTTTTGTAACTTTCCACCCTTTAATCCCTAACCATCATTTTTGGGTTATATTTAGAGATTTAGAGGGAAAATCAACACTCACTCTTCTTTCCTCTCATTCCTCAAAGGTCAGAACGTAGAACTTAGTCAGAAAAAGCACAGAGCAGGAGAAAGGATTCACTTTCTTCTCGATCTTCTAAAGGTTTATCTCCGGGGTTTTCATCCCAGGTATGTGAGAATTTACCAAGGGAATTGTCCTTCCATTGTGCCCCAAAACCCACTTAAATTTTCTTATCAGTTCTAGCCTTGAGGTTTTGAAATTTAGTAATTTTTCAGTCAAAATCCGATTCAATTCATGTGGAATATTGTTCATATTGTTAGCTGCTATATTTCCATTACTTAGATATCATGTTGATACTTTCTTCCTGTAAATGGGTTTTAGCCCTAGTTCTTGAATACAGAAATTAGGGTCTTGCATAATTGAATAGACATAATATTGCTTGACTCTATCAATGTTGGAAATTCCATGCTATTATTATCAGTTAAAGTTCAGTCAGTTGGATGCTAGCTCGGGCCATGATGTTAATATCTTTAGTATCTTTCAGTAATGCCAGCTAACAGTTTGACTATAGTCTTTTCTTGAGGTGTCAGTAATTCCTCCCAAATATTAGTTATCAGTTTTCACCATCAGTTTTCAGTTTGTTCTTAAGACGGTTATGTCGCTTCAGATAAGCAAATCCCGCACGAGTCTTAGAACACCAGTTACAACATTCGCCAATAAGACTCTCAGATACTTCCAGATAAGTGTCCCTAACTTAGTATTGGGCCCCAACTGAGCTATCAGCTTAGTATAAAAATTTAGGTTTATCTAGTGTGAGTAGTACTTAGCACCAGAAATGGGGTTCCAAGGCACATTAGTTCCTAGAACCACGCTCCTGACCGTAGTTGGCTTTGGTTTCCACGGGCCCAATCCTAGATCACCAGTTCATGCCTTTATACCCAAAGGCATATTAGGTCCTATCAATGGGGCGTATACATTGGACTCCACATTTAAATCATGTGGTTATATGTCGTTATAGACTCTCCCACTAGTCAGTACAAATTTCAGTTTGGTTCGCCTTCATTTTAGCTCATCTCAAGATCTCAGATCAAGGGACATGTCTAAGACCATCATCCAGGTCATTATTGGCCATATAAAGCTGGTATTTCAGTTGTATCAGTTTTCAATATTTCAGTTGGTCATTTCATGTCATTTTAGTTCAGTTACTTGTTCTTTCATGCTTATTATATCTTCACTTACTCAGGACATTTAAAGTACTGACGGATACCTTCTATGTTGTATCGTATCATTATACAGCGTAGGTTCTTAGTCCCAGCGGTTTGGTCAGTAGTTTCTCTTAAAAGATATAGCAGCAGCATTTGGTAAGTCCTCATCTTGCGAGGATGATATTTATTTTCGGCTAGTTACTTTTAGTTAGATTTAGAGTTAGGATAGCTTATCCTAGCAACTCATCATTGAGTAGATGGCTTTCAGACACAGACACAAATTTTCAGTATTGTATTTCAGATGTATTGACTCTTGTCAAATCAGTTTTCTTAAATGGTTTTACTTATTTAAAGCTTCCAATTAATGTTTATTCAAGTTACACTGATAGACCATGGTTTGCTGGGGTCACTTATATGACCAAGCACTGTGTTCCATCCAAGGCATATACTCAGGTCGTGACAGGTAAGGGGAAATCCCAACAATTATGGAAATATTTTGACTACTCCAACTAATCCCAAGAGGAAGAACTCTTCTGACCAAATAATTTTCCAGAAAGAAGAAAATCGGGAACCTACCATTACTTATAAAGATTAGACAAAAATGCTGAATGTAGTGCTCCAAAGCAAGGAAAGAAAAGATGCTAACATGGTTGTTGAATCCATGATATTGATGATCAGTGTTATGGTGTCTAAATGCAACCTAGTGGGAATCCTCACGGACTGGTGGCTTGACTCAGAGCCACTCGACATGTTTGTGGCAGAGAAGCATTTGGTTCTAAGTGTCTCTGTTAGACTCAACAAGACCATGTATATGGAAAACTTGCAAATGTTTTGGGATGAAAGTTATAAAAAATATTTAAAAATGACCATCCGGCAAGGTGGTGCACTCAATAGTGTCTCTCATGTTCCAGAAATGAAGAACTTAGTTTCTGATGCAGTATTCTCATCAAAGAATGTGATTTAAGTGTGTTTTTATTTCAATTCATATTGTAATAAGTAAGAATGATGAAAGAATTGTTAAATTTATCTTCTTCTACAGGCGTAACCTTATGCAAGGAAAAACAACCAATCAACAATCTTAGACTTTCACTTCCTCACCAAACTTGTTGATACACCTCCTCGGCAATTGAATGAAAAACGTTACTTTGACCTACATCATCCTATGCTGTCGTTTGAAATTAGTGTATAAAGCAACAAAGAGTGCCAAGAAGTCTGAGACAGCGACGAGCTGTTTCTTTCATCAAACAAGTTATCTGTGTAAAATGTAGACAACATTAACAATTTACTTTCAGCACGTTCATAAGTTATATCCTGTCCCGAATAATTTGTTGAACATGATTTCCATTTTCGTCTCTCTTATTTCGCTCAATATTTCTAACATCTCCTATTTTCGCTCCTCCAATTTATCTAAAGGCAGGTTTTAAACAATCTTAACTTTTGATCCTCAATATAAGTTAAATAGTTTGTGATTATAACCTTAGTACCAATTTCGTTTGGGTCATTACAGAAACGATTTCTCAAGAAAAAATAATACTAGGGTAATAAGTACATCACATAGGATAAGACAATTCTTGCCTATTTTAATAAATTAGCTATTCTTTTTATTACTTGTGAATCTTATCTGTATTATATCTAATTACTAGTCATGTTTTGTACACACACAACAAAAGAGAACACTTTTTTTTAAAGAAAAGATATGAATGAATATCTAAATGTGAAGATAGAAGAGGAGTATTGAAATATAAATATGGCAATATATTAGAGAGACTTGAGCTAATATATATAAAATGAGAATTTATGATTTTCGGTGTATGTTGCGCCCAATAATTTCTGGAGATTTGACGACCTGCTTGACCCAAAATTTTTGCCGTGCGCAACCTGCAAGGCCTGATGACAAGCGCCCTATCACTTCGTTTGATCAGCATCACTTATTTTTGCGTAAATGAGAATTTACGATTTTCGCAATTTTCGGTGTATGGCCCACGGATTGAGAATTGATTGACCGCTCCCGTTCGGCCTCTAAATTTTGGCTGTGCAACTTGTGGAGCCTGGTGACGAGAGCCCTATCAATTCGTTTTATCGGCACTGTTTATTTTTCGCATAAATGATAATTTTTGATTTTTGAGATTTTCGGTGTATGTTGGGCTCACGGATTTTTGAGACGATCGATCGTCTCCGGTTGGCCCAAATTTTTTCTGTGGGGCAGCCTACAAGGCTTGGAAAACGGGTGTCCATCACTTTATTTGATCGGCATAACTATTTTTGAATAAATGGCGAAATTTTATGATTTTGTTATTTCGTATGTTAACCCACACGAGTTTCTGGAGATTTGATCGACCGGGCCTGCTTGGCCCCAAATTTTTGTTGTGTGCAACCTGCAAAGCTTCCGGTGACGAGCGCCTATCACTTTTGTTTGATCGGCATAACTATTTTTCTCATAAATGAGAATTTACGATTTTCTGCGATTTTCGATGTATGTTAGCCCACGGATTACTGAGATTTACTAACCGCTCCGCTCACCCCCAAATTTTGGTTGAAGATAGCTCATAAGCCTTGTGGCGGGCGCCCTATCATTTTTTGATCGGCATCACTATATTTAGCATAAAACAGAATTATGATTTTTTGTGTATGTTATCTACTGGTTGTTTATATTTGATCACCACCCGTTTGGCCCCAAATTTACAGGCGCACCTCAGTGAAGGCTTGGTGATGAGCGCCTATACGGCTTGATTACATAAATCATTTTCTCACAAAATGAGAATTTACGATTTTTGGTGATTTTCGGTGTATGGTTAGCCCACAGATTCTCTAGACTTGATTGACCGCTCCGTTTGGCCCACCTGGTTGGGTAGCTAGACGCGGGCCTTCCAAAGAGGCTCTATCATTTTGTTTTGATCTGCATAACTATTTTTTCTCATAAATGAGAATTTATGATTTTTAAGATTTTTGGTGTATGTTAGCCTAAGTATTTCTCGAGATTTGATTGACCGCCTCCTCGTTCGACCCCAAATTTTGGTTGTGTGCAGCCTGCTGGGCCTTGTGACAGGCGCCCTATCATTTCGTTTGATCGGTATCATTTTTCTGAAATGAGAATTTATGATTTTTGCGATTTTCGGTGTATGTTAGCCTAAGTATTTCTCGAGATTTGATTGACCGTCCCTGTTTGGTCCAAATTTTTAGTCTATAAGGTCATAGTGACGAGCGTTTCTATCATTTCGATTCATCGGCATCACTATTTTTCGCAGATAAATGAGAATTTACGATTTTCTCAATTTTCAGCAGTATGTTAGCCCACAGATTTATAGTTCGATTGACCGTCTCCTCGTTCGCCCCCAAATTTAGGCTGTGGAGCATCGCAGGGCCCAGTGACATGAGCCCCTCTTATCATTTCGCTGGATCGGCATAACTATTTTTCTCATAAATGAGAATTCTACGATTTTCGCATTTTCGGTGTATGTGACAGCCTACAGATTTCTGACGACTGACCGCCTCCTGTTTGACCCTCTGTGGTTGTGTAGTCTGCTTGGCCTTGTGATGGGCGCCCCATCATTTCGTTTGATCGGTTCACTATTTTTCGCAGAAATGAGAATTTACGATTTTTGCTGCATTTTCTGTGCTAGCCCACAGATTTTCGAGGATTTACTAATCGTCTTCTCCTTTTAGTCTCAAATTTTAGCCTACAAGGCCTAGTGACGAGCGACGCATCATTTCGATTCATCGGCATCACTATTTTTTCTTTGCCAAATGAGAATTTACGATTTTCTCACTTTTCGTATGTTAGCGCATGGATTCTTTTATGATTTGACTGACCGTCTTGGTTTGACCCCAAATTTTGAGTGTGCGTAGCCTACAAGGCCTTGTGACGGGCGCCTTATCACATTATTTGATCGGTACAACTATTTTTTAACAAATGAAAATCTTACATTTTCTTAAGTGATTTTCTGCATAGCCCACGATTTCTCGGAGATTGACTGACCGTCTCCCTTTTGGCCCCAAATTTTTACTCGGTAGTAGCCTGCAAGGCCGATTGATGAGCGCCCTATCATTTGTTTGATCAGCATTACTATTTTTCGCGTAAATGAGAATTTTCGATTTTTGCAATTTTTGCAGTATGTTAGCCCACGGATTTCTCGAGATTTGATTGACCGCCTCCATTCGGCCCCGGGGCCTGCTGTGTACAACCTAATGGGACCTGGCGATGGGCTCCTATCATTTCTGTTTGATCGGTACAATTATTTTTCGCTGCATAAATGAGATGAAGTTACGATTTTCGCATTTTGTATGTTAGCCCACGGATTTCTCGAGAATTGATTTGACCGCCCTGCTCTCGCCCTCTGTAATTTTGGGCTTGAAGTAGTCAGGCCCAGGACGAGCCCTATTATTTCGTTTGATCGCATCACTATTTTTGATAAATATAATTATTTTTGCTATTTTCGTGTATGTTAGCCCACGGATTTCTGTAGATTTACTCGATCGTCTCCGTTTGGCCCCAAAATTCTGCTGCCTGACAGCCTACAAAGCCTGGTAACGGAAGCCCTATCACTTTATTTGATCGGTATAACTTATTTTCAAATAAATGAGAATTTATGATTTTCGCGATTTTCGGTGTATGTTAGACAATGGATTTCTGGAGATTTGATCGGTCGTTTTCGTTCAATCCCAAATTTTAGCTGTAGGCAGGCTACAATGCCTGGTAACGGTCGCCCTGTCACATTATTTTGTCGGCATAACTATTTTTCATAAATGAGAATTTACGATTTTCGCGATTTTCGTATGTTAGCCTACTAGTTTCGAGATTTGATTGGACCGTCTCCGCTTGGCCCCTAAATTTGTCAGGTGCAGCCTGTGGCGCTCGTGACAAGTGCTCATCATTTTTGATCGGCATAACTAGTTTTTTCCTAAGTGAGAATTTACTTGTATTTTTGGCGATTTTCGATGTGTATGTTAGCCCATGGATTTCTCGCGAGATTTAATTGACCGCCCGCTCGCCCCAAATTTTGGTTGTGCGCAGTTCTGCTGAGCCTTGTGTCGAGCGCCCTATCATTTATTTTGAGCGGCATAACTATTTTTCGCATAATGAATTCCGCTACTCATGGGATTTTCGGTGTATGTTAGCCCACGGATTTCTCAAGATTTGATTGGACTGCCTGCTGGTCCAAATTTTGCAAAGGCATAGCCTACAAGGCCTGGTGACAAGCTGCCATCATTTCCGATTCACCAGACACTATTTCGCATAAATACTATTACATTTCTGTGATTTTTCGGTGTATGTTAACGCCTATGGATTTCTTGAGATTTGACTTCAACGACCGTCTCCGTTGACCCCAAATTTTTGCTGTGGGCGAGCCTCTTCAGGCCTGCTGACGAGCGCCCTCTATCACATTATTGATCACTATAACTATTTTTGAATAAATAGCACTACTGACTGCGATATTTGGTGTATGTTATCCCACGGATTTCTGGAGATTTGATCGACCGTCTCGTTTGGCCTCAATTCTTCTTTGCGCAGCCTGCAAGGCCTGGTGACGAGCGCCTCTATCATTTTGTTTGATCGCATCACTCATTTTTCTAGAATGAGAATTTGTTGGATTTTCATTTTCGATTCTCGAGATTCGATTGACCACCTCCGTTCAGCTGAATTTTGATCGCGCAGCCTGAGGGTCCTGGTGACGGGCGCCCTATCATTTCGTTTTTGATCGGAATCACTATTTTGCATAAAATGAGAATTTATGATTTTCGGTGTATGTTAGCCCACGGATTTCTAGAGATTGACTGACCTTCTCCATTTGCCCCAAATTTTTTTGCTATGCGCATCCTGCAAGGCTTGGTGACGAGGGCCGATATCATTTCGTTTTGATCGCGATAACTTATTTTTCTCATAAATGGTACCTATGATTTTCGGCGATGGTATGTTAGCCCACGGATTTCTCGAGATTTGATTGACCGCCTGCTTGGTCCCAAATTTTTGCTGTGCATAGAGTGCAAGGCCTGGTGACGAGCGCGCTATCATTTCTTTTGATCGGAGATAACTATTTTTCTCATAAATGAGAATTTACGATTTTAAGCATTTTCGGTAAGAATTAGCCTACTTGGATCTTATAGATTTGATCGACCGCCTCCATTTGGCCCCAAATTTTTGCCAGCTGCAGCCTGCAAGGCCTGCAGACGAGCAATCTCTATAATTTCTTTGATCAACGTCACTATTTTTCGCGTATATGAGAATTTACGATTTTCGTAATTTTCTGTGTATGCTAGCCCACGGTTTTCTGAAAATTTGATTGACCGTCTCCGTTAAACTCTAAATTTTAGCTGTGCATAGGCTACAAGGCCTGGTAACGGGCGCCCTATCACTTTATTTGATCGTCATAACTAATTTATAAATGAGAATTTATGATTTTCGCGATTTTCGGTGTATGCGTTAAATGTATGATTTCTGAGATTTGATCGACCGTCTCTCGTTTGGCCTAAAATTTTGTTGTGCGCAGCCTGTAAGGCCTGCTGACGCGCCCATTTCGTTTTGATCAGCATCACTATTTTTCGCGTAAATGAGAATTACGATTTTACATTTTCGGTGTATGTTAGCCCACAGATTTTCTCGAGATTTGATTGACCGCCTCCGTTCGAATCAAATTTTGCTGTAGCGCAGCCTGCGAGGCTTGGTGACGGGCGCCTATCACTTTCATTTGATTGGCATCACTATTTTTCACAAGAATGAGAATATACTGATGCCAAGGATGGGTGTGTATGTTAGCCCACAGATTTTTGAGAATTGATCGACCGTCTCCGTTTGACCCCGACCTCTTGCTGTGGGCAGCCTACAAGGCCTGGTAAGTGGCGCCCTATCACTTTATTTTGATCGGCATAATTATTTTTCTGAATAAATGAGAATTTACGATTTTCGCGATTTTCGGTGTATGTTAGCTTCAAGGATTGGAAATTTGATCGATGGTCTCCGTTTGGCCCCAAACATGAAAGCAGCCTTCAAGGCCTGGTGACGAGCTCCTATCATTTCCTTGATCAGCATCACACTTTTTACGTAATGAGAATTTTACGATTTTTGCGATTTTTGGGGTATGTTAGCCCACGGATTTCCCTAATATTCTATTGACCGCATCCGTTCGACCCCAAATTTCGGCTGTGCGTAGCCTTTATGGACTCTGTGACGGTGCCCTATCATTTAGTTTGATCGGCATCACTATTTTTCGCATAAAATGAGAATTTATAATTTTCGCGATTTTTGGTGTATGTTAGCCTAAGTATTTCTCGAGATTTGATTTACCATCTCCGTTTGGCCCCAAATTTTTACTGTGGGTCACCATGGTGCCTGGTAACGGGCTCCCTATCACTTTAATTGATCGGCATAATTATTTTTCGAATAAAATGAGAATTTACATCTTCGATTTTCGGTGTATGTTAGCCCACGGATTGAGATTTGATCGACCGTCTTCCGGTTCGGCCGCAAATTTTGGCCGTGCGTAGCCCGCGGCTCGTGTGACGGGCGCCCTATCATTTAGTTTGATCGGCATCACTATTTTCGCATAAACAGAATTTATAATTTTCATATTTCTTAGTGTTAGCCCACGGATTTCTGAGATTTGATCGACTGCCTCCGTTTGACCCAAATTTTGCTGTGGGCAGCCTACAAGTCCTGATAATTGGCGCCCTATCACTTTATTTGATCGGCATAACTATTTTTGAATAAATGAGAATTTATGATTTTCGCGATTTTCGGTGTATGATAGCCCACTCGATTTCTGGAGATTTACTGACCTCTCCGTTAGGCCCCAAATTTTTGTCGTGCGCAGCAGGCAGGCCTGGTGACGAGCGCGCTATCATTTTGTTTGATCAACATAACTATTTTACTCACAAACGAGAATGATGATTTTCAATTTTCGATGTATGTTAGCCCACGGAATTCTTGAGATTTGATCGACCGCTCCGTTTTGACCTCAAATTTTTGTTGTGGGAAGCCTACAAGTCCTTCTAACGGGCGCCCTATCACTTTATTTGATCGGCATAACTATTTTTTGAATAAATGAGAATTTCCGATTTTCGATTTTCATGTATATTAGACCACGTATTTCTGAGATTTGATCGACCGCTCGCTTGGCCCAAAATTTTTTTTGCCGTGCGTGAGCCTGCGGGGCCGGGTGACGAGCGCCGTATCATTTCGTTTGATCGACATAACTATTTTTCATAAACGAGAATTTTTACATTTTCACGATTTTCTGTATGTTAGCCCACGGATTTCTGAGAATTGATTGAACGGTTTCGTTTCGGCCCCAAATTTAGGCTGTGAGAAGGCCTGCGGGGCCCGGTGATGAGAGCCCTATCATTTCATTTGATCAGCATTACTATTTTTCGCATAAATGAGAATTTACTATTTTCACGATTTTCGATGTAGAAATAGCCCACGGGATTTATGGAGATTTGACTGACCGGCTCCGTTTGGCCCTGGCTTTTTGGTTGTGGGCAGCCTACAAGGCCTAGTAACGGGTGCCCCATCACTTTATTTGATCGGCATAAGAATTTTACGAATAAATAAGAATTTACGATTTTCGCGATTTTCGGTGTATGTTAGCCCATGAATTTCTAAGATTTGATCGAGACCGGCTCTTTCGTTTGGCCACAAATTTTTGCTGTGTACAGCCTGCAAGGCCTGGTGACGAGCACCTCTATCATTGCCGTTGATCAGCATAACTATTTTTCTCATAAATGAGAATTTACGATTTTCGCAATTTTTAGTGTATGTTAGCCCACAGATTTTTTGAGAATTGATTGACTGGTCTTCGCTCGCCCCAAATTTTGGTTGTGTGCATCTTGCGGGGCCCGGTGATGAGAGCCCCTACTTTGTTTTGATCGGCATCACCTATTTTTCGCGTAAATGATAGTTTTATGATTTTCGCGATTTTCGGTGTATGTTAACCCACGGATTATTGGAGATTTGATCGTCCGTCTTCATTTGGCCCCAAATTTTTGCTGTGCGCAGCCTGCAAGGCCTGTTGACGAGCGCCCTATCATTTCGTTTGAGATCAGCATCACACTTTTACGTAAATGAGAATTTACGATTTTTTGCGATTTTGGGGTATGTTAGCCCACGGATTCTCGCGAGATTCTATTGACCGCATCCGTTCGATCCCAAATTTGGTTGTGCGTAACCTTAATGACGAGCGCCGTATCATTTCATTTGATTGACATAACTATTTTTCATAAACGAGAATTTACGATTTTCGATTTTCGGTGTATTTAGCCCAGGGATTTCTCGAGAATTGATTGACCGGTTTCTGTTCGCCTCAAATTTAGGTTGTATATCCTGGGTGGGGCCCGGTTATGAGAGCCCTATCATTTCGTTTTGATCGGCATCACTATTTTTCTGGATAATGAATTTACGATTTTCAAGATTTTTCGGTGTATGTTAGCCCAATGGATTTTTGGAGATTTGATCGACCGTCTGCTGGGCCCTAAATTTTATTGTGGGTAGCCTACAAGGCCTGGTAACGGAGCCCCTATCACTTTATTTGATTGGCATAACTATTTTTCGAATAAATGAGAATTTACGATTTTCGCGATTTTCGATGTATGTTAGCCCATAGATTTCTGAAGATTTGATCGACCCAGTTCCTGCTTTGGCCCCAAATTAAGCAAAGCAGCCTGCAAGACCTAGTGACGAGTGCCCTATCATTTCGTTTGATCAGCATAACAATTTTTTTCAAGATAATGCTAATTTCATTTCATTTTCAAAATTTTCGGTGTGTGTGCTCCCTATTTCTTGAGATTGATTGACCGCTCCTGTTCGGCCCCAGCCTTGGTTGCAGCAGCTTGTGGGCCTTGTGCGGGCTCCCTATCATTTTTTTTAATCCACATCACTATTTTTCGCATAATTAAAATTTACGATTTTCGTTGTATGTTAGCTCACGTATTTGTCGATGCAGATTATCTTGCCTGTTCTGTCTCACTTGGTTTTGTATGTTTACAAGGCCTCGGTGACGAGCGTTCTCTATCATTTATCTGTATCACATCACCATTCTTCTATAAATAATACCTACTTACTTGTGATTTTCGTGTATGTTAGCCCACTGATTTCTGGAGATTTGATCGACCATGCTCTCGTTTGGCCTCAAATTTTTGCCGTGCGCAGCTTGCGGGGCCTGGGTGACAAGCGCTGTATCATTTCGTTTGACGTACATAACTATTTTTCATAAACGAGAATTTACGATTTTCAGTGATTTCTTGTATGTTAGCCCACGGATTTCTAGAGAATTGATTGACCGGTTTAGTTCGGCCCTGGGCCTGTGCGTTGTGAGCAGCCACGCCCGGTGATGAGCCCTATCATTTGCTCCATCGGCATCACTATTTTTCTACAAATGAGAATCTACGATTTTCGATTTTCTTAGCCTACGATTTTTGAGAGTCGATCACCGCTCTCCGCTTGGCCCCAAATTTTTGCTGTGGACAGCTCTACAAGGCCCGGTGCAACGGCTCCCTATCACTTTATTTTGATTGGCATAACTATTTTTCGAATAAATGAGAATTTTATTGATTACATTTTCGATGTATGTTAGCCCAATGAATTTCTGGAAGATTGATCACCGCCTCCTGCTTGGCCCCAAATTTGCTGTGCGCAGCCTGCAAGACCTAGTGACGAGTGCCCTATCATTTTGTTTGATCGGCATAACAATTTTTCACATAAAATGCGAATTTACATTTTCTAAATTTTTGGTGGTGTTAGCTCCCCGATTTCTGAGATTTGATTGACTGCCTGTCCGGACCCAAATTCTGCCAGCGCAGCTCGCGGGGCCTTGCACGGCTCCCTTATCATTTCTGACTGACATCACTATTTTTCGCATAAATTAGAATTTACGATTTTTATGAGTTTCGTGTATGTTAGCCCACAGATTTCTTGGAGATTTGATTTAACGTCTCCGTTTGGCTCTAAATTTTTGCTGTGGGAAGCCTAGAAGGCCTGGTAACAGGTGTTTTTCCTATCACTTTATTTGATCGGCATAAATATTTTTTGCATAAATTAGAATTTATGATTTTCGCGCTGCGTATGTTAGCCCACGAATTTCTTGAGATTTGATCGACCGTCCCGTTGACCCTAAATATTTGCTATGCGCAGCCTGCACGGCCTGGTAACCACCGCCCTATCATTTCATTTAGATCTATAACTATTTTTCCTTTTCATAAATGAGAATTTACGCATTTTCGCCAGATATTTATGGGTGGCGTTAGGCCCATGATTTTTGGAGATTTGATCGACCGCTTGGACCAAAATTTTGCTGGGGCTGCCTGCGGCCTTATGACGGGCCCCCTATCATTTTGTTTGACGGCATTGCTATTTTTCGCATAAATTTAGAATTTACGATTTTCGCAATTTTCGGTATACAGCCCACGAATTTCTTCAAGACTGACAGCGCCTCGGGCCCCTAATTTTGGCAGGAAAAAATGCGGGGCCTGGTGAAGAGAGCCCTATCATTACGTTTGATTGGCATCACTATTTTTCGTGAGAATGAGAATTTACTTATTTTCGTGATTGCAAGTGTTAGCCCACTAATTTTTGAAATTTGATCGATCGTCTCCGTTAGGCCCCAAATTTGTTGTGCGCAGCCTTCAAGGTTTGGTAACGGCGTCCAATCTTTTTATTTTCTTGGCATAACTATTTTTCAATAAATGAGAATTTTCGATTTTCGTGATTTTCAGGTGTATAGCCCACGGATTGAGTTTGATCACCGCTCCGTTCGGCCCCACTTTGCTGTGCGCATCCTGCAAGGCCTGGTGACGAGCGCCCTATGATTTCATTTGGATCGGTATAACGGCTTTTCTCATAAATGAGAATTTTCAATTTTCGATTTTCGTGTATGTTAGCCCACGGATTTCTCGAGATTTGATTGATCGTCTCGTTTGGCCACAAATTTTTGTTGTGGGCAGCCAACAAGGCCTGGTAACGGCCACCCTATCACTTTATTTCCGATTTGTCATAACTATTTTTCTAATAAATGAGAAATTACGTATTTTCGCAATTCCGATGTATGTTAGCCCACAAATTTCTGAAGATTTCCTAGACCGACCGTCTTCGTTTGACCCTAAATTTTTGCCGTAGGCGCAGCCTCGCAAGGCCTGGTGACGAGCGCCCTATCATTTCGTTTTCTTGGATCGGCATAACTCTTTTTCTCATAAATGAGAATTTACGATTTGGTGATTTTCGCAAGGCTAGCCCACAGATTTCGAGATTTTGATTGACTCGCCCATTCGCCCTTCCCCAAATTTTTGCTTATTATTACCTGGGCGGGCTCGGTGACGAGAGCCCTATCATTTCGTTTGATCGGCATTATATGTTTTCGAATAAATGAGAATTTACGATTTTCGCAATTTTTGGTATATGTTAGCTCACGGATTTTTGAAGATTTGATCGACCGCTTCCGTTGGCCCCAAATTTTTGTTGTGGGCAGCCTACAAGGCCTGGTAAGTGGCGCCCTATCACTTTATTTGATCGCATAACTTTTTTTTCGAATAAATGAGAATTTACTATTTACGATTTTCGGTGTATGTTAGCCCACGGATTTTTGGAGATTTGATCGATCGTCTCCATTTGGCCCCAAATTTTTAATGTGGGAAGCCTATAAGGCCAGGTAATGGGCGCCCTATTACTTTATTTAATCGGTAGATAACTATTTTTCATAAAATGAGAATTTACGATTGGGTGATTTTCGTGTGTGTGTGTTAGCCCACGGATTTCTCGAGATTTGATTGACCGCCCTCCGTTCAGCCCCAAATTTTGGCTGTGCGCAGCCCGTGGGGCCTTGTGACAGGCGTCCTATCATTTCGTTTGATCGGCATCACTATTTTTCACATAAATGAGAATTCTCGATTTTCACGATTTTTTGGTGTATGTTAGCCCAATAGATTTTTGGGGATATGATCGAATCGTCTCTGCTTGGCCCCAAATTCTTGTTGTCGTCAGCCTACAAGGCCTGGTAATCGGCACCCAATACTTTATTTGATCGGAATAACTATTTTATAAATGAGAATTTACGATTTTATGCATTTTTGGTGTATGTTAGCTCATCGTAATTTGGAATATTTGATCGACCATCTCCTGCTTTGGCCAAAAATTTTTGCTGTGCGCAGCCTACTAGGCCTGGTGACGAGCGCCCTATAATTTCGTTTGATCGGCGTAATAATTTTTCATATAAATTTAAATTTCAACATTTTCGCGACTTCTGTGTAGTGCTAGCTCACACACTGAGATTTGATCGACGGTCCTGCTTGACCCCATATTTTTGAAACAGCCTGCAAGGCCTGGTGAGCGCCCTATCATTTCTTGCTTGATCACACTTATTGCATAAATTAAGAATTACTTGATTTTGGTGATTTTGGTATGTTAGCCTGACGGATTTCTCGAGAACATAGAACGCCTCCTGTTTCAATACCCCAAATTTTGGTCAGGCAGTGACTGCAAGCCTGGTGACGATAGCCCTATCATTTCATTTGGATCGGCATCTCTATTTTTCGAATAAAATGAGAATATACGATTTTCGCAATTTTTGGTGTATGTTAGCTCACGGATTTTTGAAGATTTGATCGACCGTCTCCGTTTGGCCCCAATTTTTTGTTGTGGGCAGCCTACAAGGCCTGGTAAGTGGCGCCCTATCACTTTATTTTGATCAGCATAACCCATTTTTCGAATAAATGAGAATTTACTATTGACAAACGATTTTCTGTGTATGTTAGGCCCACAGATTTTTAGAGATTTGATCGAACGTCTCAATTTGGCCCCAAATTTACCGTGGGCAGCCTATAAGGCCAGTAATGGGCGCCCTACTACAAGAGTTTAATCGTCATAACTATTTTTCTCATAAATGAGAATTTACGATTTCGTGATTTTCGGTGTGTTTTAGCCCACGGATTCTCGAGACTTGATTGACCGCCTCCGTACGGCCCACTTTGGCTGTGCGCAGTCTGCGGGGCCTGGTGACGAAGGCCCTATCATTTCGTTGATTCGGCATCACTATTTTTCACAGCAATAAGAATTGACAATTTTCGCGATTTTCAGTGTGCATGTTAGCCCACAGATTTTTGAGAATTGATCGACCGCCTCCAGCTTTGGCCCCAAATTTGCTGAGGGAAGCCTACAAGGCCTGGTAACGGCTATCACTTTATTTGATCGTCATAACTAATTTATAAACAGAATTTTACATTTTCGCGATTTTCGGTGTATGTTAGCCCACGGATTTCTGAGATTTGATCGACCAATCTCCGTTTGTTCCAACATTTTTGCTGTGCATGTAGCCTACTAGGCCTGGTGACAAGCGCCCTATAATTTCGTTTGATTCTGGCATAATAATTTTTCATATAAATGAGAATTTACGATTTTCGCGAATTTCGGTGTATGTTAGCTCACGACGAGATTTGATCGACGATTTCCGCTTGGCCCCATATTTTTGCTATGCGCAGCCTGCAAGGCCTGGTGACGGGCTCCTATCATTTCGTTTGATCAGCATCTCTACTTTTCTCATAAATAAGACATTACGACTTTGGTCATTTTCTGGTATGTTAGCCCACGGATTTCTCGAGAATTGATTGGACCGCCTCCGTTCGGCCCCAAATTTTGGCTGCAGGTGCAGCCTGCGGGGCCTAGTGAAGAGAGCCCTATCATTTCGTTGATCGGCATTAGTATTTTTCGCATAAAGTAGAATTTGTAATTTTTCATGATTTGGCAGTATGTTAGCTACAGATTTTTGGAGATTTGATCGACTGTCGCCGTTTGGCCCTAAATTTTTGTTGTGGGCAGCCTACAAGGACAAGTAACGGGCGCCCTATCACTTTATTTGATCGGCATAACTATTTTTCTAATAAATGAGAATTTACGATTTTCACGATTTCGTGTATGTTAGCTCATTTGATTTCTGAAGATTTGATCGACCGTCTCCGTTTAGTCTCAAATTTTTGTTGTGCGCAGCCTGCAAGGCCGGATGACGAGCGCCCTATCATTTCGTTGATCGGCATACCTATTTTTCATAAATGAGAATTTACGATTTTTGCGATTTTCGTGTACGTTAGCCCACGAATTTCCGAGATTTGATTGACCGCCTGTTCAGCCCTCAAATTTTTTATGTGCGCAAAGCCGGCGGGGCCTTGTGACGGCGCCCTATCATTTCGTTTGATCGGCATCACTATTTTTCGCATAAATGAAAATTTACGATTTTCGCGATTTTTCGCATAGCCCACGAATTTTTGAAATTTGATCGATCGTCTGCTAGGCCTCAAATTTTTGTTGTGCGCAGCCTTCAAGGCTTGGTAACGGGCGTCCACCCTTTATTTATTCGTCATAAATATTTTTCAATAAATGCAGAATTTTCGACAGAATTTTCGTGTATACAGCCCTTACGTATTTCAAGATTTGATCGCACCGCTCCGCTTGGCCCTGTATTTTTGCCAAGTGCAGCCTACAAGGCAAGGCTCGATGACGAGCGCCCTATCATTTCATTTGATCGGCATAACTATTTTCTCATAAATGAGAATTTACGATTTTTGTGATTTTCGGTGTATGTTAGCCCACGAATTTCTCGATATTTGATTGACCAAGTTCCGTTCGGCCCCAAATTTTTGCTTTTGCGCAGCTGCCTGCGGGGCCTTGTAACGGGCGCCCTATCATTTCGCTTTGGTCGGCATCACTATTTTTCACGTAAATGAGGGAATTTATGATTTCACATTTTCGGTGTGTATGTTACCCACGGATTTCTGGAGATTTGACGACCGTCTCGTTTGGCCCCAATTTGCTGTAAGCAGCCTACAGGCCTAGTAACGGGCGCCTTATCACTTTATTTTGATCAGCATAACTATTTTCGAATAAATGAGAATTTATGATTTACGCGATTTTCGGTGTATGTTAGCCCACGGATTTTTGGAGATTTGATCGACCGTCTGCGTTTGGCCCTAAATTTTGTTGTGGGCAGCCTACAAGGCCTTGGTAACGGGCGCCCTATCACTTTATTTGATCGTCATAACTATTTTTCTAATAAATGAGAATTTACGATTTTCGGTGTATGTTAGCCCACGGATTCGTGAGATCACCGTCTGCTTGGAACCAATTCTTGCTGTGGGCAGCCTACAAGGCCTGGTAATGGGCGACCTATCACTTTATTTGATCAGCATAGCTATTTTTCGAATAAATGAGAATTTACTTATTTATGCAATTTTCGGTGTATGTTAGCCTAATTATTTTGGAGATTGATCACTGTTTCCGTTTGGCCCCAAATTTTTGCTGTGGCGCCTACAAGGCTTGTTAACGGGCGCCCTATCACTTTATTTTGATCGGCATAACTATTTTTTAATAAATAAGAATTTATGATTTTCGCTATTTTCGGTGTATGTTTGCCCAAAGATTTTCTGGAGATTTGATCGGTCGTTTTCGTTCAATCCCAAATTTTAGCTGTAGGCAGGCTACAATGCCTGGTAACGGTCGCCCGATCACATTATCTGATCGGCATAACAATTTTTTGTATAAATGAGAATTTACAATTTTCGCGATTTTCGGTATATGTTGAAATCAATGATTTTTTGAGATTTGATCGATTTGGTCTCTGTTTGGCCCCAAATTTTTGCTGTGCGCAGCCTGGAAGGCCTGGGTGACGAGCGCCCAATATTTGATCCGCATCTCTATTTTTCGCATAAATGAGAATTTATGATTTTTGCAATTTTCGGTGTATGTTAGCCCACTTGATTTCTCGATATTTGATTGACCGCCCCTGCCCGGCCTCAATTTTGGCTGTCGCATCCTGCGGTTTCGTGACGGGCGCCTTATCATTTCATTAGATTGGCATCACTCGCTTTTTTATAAAGAGAATTTCACATTTACTTTCATGTTAGCCTTCTGGTTTCTGGAGATTTGATCGGGCCGTCTCCGTTTGGTCCAATTTTTGTTGTGGGCAGCCAACAGGACTGGTAACTGGCGCCCTATCACTTTATTTGATCGACATAACTATTTTTTGAATAAATGAGAATTAACGATTTTCGCGATTTTCGTGTACGTTAGCCCACGAATTTCTCGAAGATTTGATCGAATCATTTTGTTTTGCCCCCAAATTTTTGCTGTGCGCAGTCTGTAAAATATGATTACGCCTCATCAATTATTTGATCCGTACATCCATCTTCAAAATGAGAATTTACGATTTTCACGAGCTGTGTATGTTAGCCCCACAAATTTTCGAGATTTGATTGGACGTTTTCTCTCCGTTCGGCCCCAAATTTTGGCTGTGCACAGCCTGGGGCCGGGTGACGAGATCCCTATCATTTCGTTTGATCGGCATCTCTATTTATTGAATAAATTAGAATTTTACGCATTTTCGCAATTTTCGGTGTATGTTAGCCCACGGATTTTTGAGATTTGATCGACCGTCTCCGTTTGGCCCCAAATTTTTGCTGTGGGAAGCCCAGGCCTGGTAACGGCGCCCTATCACTTTATCTGATCAGCATAACTATTTTTTAAATAAATGAGAATTTACGATTTACGCGATTTTCTATGTTAGCCTAATGGATTTTTGAGATTGATCGACCGTCTCCGTTTGCCCCAAATTTTTGCTGTGGGCAGCTACAAGGCCTGATAACGGGCGCCCTATCACTTTATTTGGTCGGCATAACTATTTTTTGAATAAATGAAAATTTACGATTTTCGCGATTCTGTGTATGTTAGTCCACAGATTTCTGAGATTGATCGACGGTCTCCGTTTGGCCCCAAATTCTTGTTCTGTGCACAGCCTGTAAAGCCTGTAGACGAGCGCCCTGGTCATTTTGTTTGACCAACATCACTATTTTTCGCATAATGAAAAATTTATATTTTCACATTTTCGGCGTATGTTAGCCCACGGATTTCGAGAATTGATCGACCGCCTCCATTCGGCCCCAAATTCTGGCTGTGTGCAGCCTGCGGGTCCTGGTGACGATAGCTCTATAATTTCATTTGATCGGCATGACTATTTTTCGCATAAATGAGAATTTACGATTTCAGCGATTTTCTATGTATGTTAGCCCACAGATTTTTGGAGATTTGATTGACCGTCTCCGTTAAACTCTAAATTTTAGCTGTGCGCAATCTGCGGGGCCTGGTTACGGGTTCCCTATCATTTCATTTTGATCGGCATCACTATTTATCGCATAAATGAGAATTTACGATTTTCGCGATTTTCGGTGTATTACTCCACGGATTTCTCGAGATTTGATCGACCATCTCCGCCGTCCAAATTCTTTGCTGCAGCATCCTACAAGGTCTGCAGACGGGCGCCCTATCACCTTATTTGATCATACAACTGTTTTTCAGAATAATTGAATTTTACTATTTTTGCGATTTTCGGTACGTTAGCCCATGGATTTCTGAGATTTGATCGATCACCCGCTTGGCCTAAAATTTGGCTGTGCGTAGCCTACAAGGCTTGGTGACGGGCTACCTATCATATCATGTTATCGACATCACTATTTTTCGAATAAATGAGAATTTACGATTTTCACATTTTCGGTGTATGTTAGCTCATTTAATTTCAAAATTTACTTGACCGATCGCTCGCCCCAAATTTGCTGTGCGCAGCCTGCGTGGCAAGGAAGAAACAACTCAATCAACTATCTCAGACTTCCACTTCCCCCCGCCAAACTTGTTGATAGACCGGACATGAAAACCGTTACTTCGACCTGTCATCCTATGTTGTCACCTGAAATTTGAGAGAAGTAATGGAGACTCCGAGAAGTCTGAGATAATTGTTGATTGAGTTGTTTCTCTCTTTCATTATGTTTCGCCTGTGTAAATGTAGATAACTTTAACAATCTTTAATTCTCTAGCATCAAGTTCATAAAAATTATACCTCCTGTCCCAAATAATTTGTTGAACATGATTTTCATTTTCCTCTCCTTGTTTTCTGCTCAATTTTCTAATATCTTATTTTGGCTCATCCAAGAAGTTTTAAAGGCAATGTTCCTAACCAACTTTTTTTAACTTTTGATTCTCAATATAAGCATAAATAGATTATGATTATGCAACCTTAACATCAATTTTGTTTGGCTACATTAGAACGATTTTTTCAAGATAAAATAACTAGGGCAATAAATACACCATATATTATAGATAATTCTATTGCTTTTGTTTGGATAAACTAGCTATTCTTCTATTTCAAAAGTATGGATTTTTCTCTTATCTTTCATCTAATTACTAGTCATGTTTTGTACACAAAGAAGAGAACAGTTTCTTTAAAAGTAAAAAGATAAGTGAATGAATGCCAATATGTGAAGATAGAAGAGGAGCATTGAAATGTAAATACATAAATGCATAATAGAACTTGTTAATATCACATAGTAAAATGATTTCAAGTAAAATTTAGATAATTAACCAATAAATTGAATTTTATAATGTGCTAAAAGAAATAGAATATGATTGAAATGTGATTCAATAGATCCCAAACATTACACATGATATTATCAAGTCTCGACAAATAACACTAGTTTATTCTTTTCTACTAACATAGCATAACTATTATATATTGTTAAAATAACATGAACTAATAATGATGTGCGATAAGAAAACTGTTATATGTAAGATTCCTGCACTTACGGCCTATTAGTGCGTTGGTTAAGCATATTTGAAAGTCATATGCTAGAAAAGGCCCGAAAAGATCGGACGAGATACTGTCAACTATCGCTGAAGCAGGGCAGAGCCCTCTGGTGATGGCAAACGTGTCACGGAGGTGGGGCCACCGCGTTGGCCTCCAGACACGTTGGGCCTGTCCGGGCCCAAGTATAAAGCCCCACTTCGGTTTTTAAGTTCATTATACATATGATAATTTTAAAACGCAGAGAACAGAGAAGACGAAGAGGGTAAAAAAATATCGTCCGATTACGCTGCCAAACGTAGTTCAAATTCCAAATTAACCAGGTACCGGGAGGTATTTAGCAGCAGGGAGCATTCCCTACGCATTTTTGCTTTCATGAAATACGGCCGACGACCGCCGAGCTGCCGGACTAAGGTAAGTAGAATTGCTCCAAACTAGTGTCAATGTGCTCCTAGCCGCACAAATGCATCTCTCCCTTCGACTTCTGCAAAATAGCAGTTTTCGACCGTTCTTCGATAAGCCTAAGTTTAGGCTATAAATATATCGAAAGTGGACGTTGTCCTTCAGAATAGTGTTGTATATAGTACTAATTGATGTGTATATGAATGTAGTTGGGAGAAGAAGTTGGAGACTGAGCTGAGCCTCGTCCGACGCTGATAACTCGAGGCTAAGGTATGTAAAGCCCGTTTCTTCTCGCAGTTAGCAGCTTTAGTCATGTAAATCATAGTAAATCCTGTAATTGAACTCCTCGGAGTTGAATGTTGAGTAAGATTGAGTAAGCTTAGTAAATCTGGTTTATGCTATTATCATACTCTCATCTTAAAGTTAGTAAAGTTACGCGCCAAAGGGAGAGTTAGCATTCCAGATTCAGTATAGCTTATTGTATGATTAGCAAGCATGTTGTTAGAATAAAAAGATATAGATTTTCAGAATAAAGTAAAATCAGATAGACAGACAGTATTATGGCTGCATCAGCTATTTAGACAGCTTTATGGCTACGTACTCAGCCATTCGTACGTATGAGATCTTGGCTACAGATTAGCCATTCAGACAGATACTATCTTACAGATTAGCCAGAACAGTTAAATAAAGATTAAAGCACCAGTATAATCAGTAAAGAATCAGTATAGCACAGAAAGAGTTCAAAATGGAAACGACAGATAGTCTTTTTTCAGTTAAACATGCTTTGCTATATATATGTGCTATTTGTTTATTGAGACTTTATGTGGCGAAAGGCTCATTGAGCGTCCTCGCTGCCCTTGGGTTGGTAATCATGTCGCCCACTGAGCGGGTGGGCTTGTGTCACTCCAAGGAGTGGTAGCAATCCCCAAATGGACGAAGATGGGATGAAGCTTTCCCCATATCATTCTGATCAGCACTACAGTACAGATAGCTCTGTTGAGAGTTCCAAGGAACAGTACAGTATAGATATTCCCTGTTGAGCATTGTCCAGGGAACAAATACAGTTTCAGTTACAGATATTAAAGATAGGAGTCCCTCCTGACTCCATTAATACGCTATTTATATCGGAGGCTATGGCTCGAGCCGGAGACCCAGGGGGGCCGGTAGAGGTGTCTAGTGAGCAGATGAGTGGAGTGACTGCCAAGGGCTGGTTTTGACCTGCAGGGGTATATAGATTGTTTGTTTTTGCTTGGCGCCATCCGGCTGAGGTTGGTGTTGGCTCTTGCTTGCTACTTGCATATGTATTTATGTGCTATATACTAGTTAATACACAGTAGGCCATCGCGTCTACAGGTACGCCTCTGCCTTATCAGTACAGAAAGCTGATTCAGTTCATAGACACCCTCGCATTCAAAGAGACTCACACAGAATTACAGTTATGCTATCTATATTCGTATTCAGTTGTATTATTTCAGTTGCTTAGTATGCCACTCAGTACCAGCGGTACTGACACCCAGTGGGCGCTGGCATTACTGCCTGTAGGTACCATAGACGAGGAGGCGATCCCGTGATTCCAGCGTCTATAGAGTCATCGCCTCCTGTCATCCGGAGTCTGATTTTCAGAGGTGTAGTTTTTTTCCTTTGTTGTACAGTATGGGTAGGTCGGTGCCCTGTCCCGATCATTTCTATTACTACTCATAGAGGCTTGCAGATTGTTCAGATTTATCTCCTGTGGTCAGTTGAGCCGGCCGTGTGAGGCTGTGCGCTTGTTATAGTTGTTTAGTATTTCTGTTTTTATGTTGGTCGTGGGGCCATAGTTTGATAGTAATGGTGACCTTGCCGGTCACACAGCCTTTCAGTATTCAATTGTTGAGTTTCGATGACTAAGACAGCATGGTGGCCTTGTTGCCCCATAGGTTCTTGATAGAATGCTTCGGTTAGCTGCTGATGCATTCACAGGTGGCTATAGGCCCACTGGCCGAGGCTGTGTTTACAACCGTTATATAGCCCTTTGTTTCCAGAAAACCTGAGATAGAGCCAGCGACACCAGATGTGTCTAGGCCCACCAGTTACTGGGCCTGTGTCCTACTAGGGCACTGTGTGTGCTACCATACCCCTGTGGCGGGGGGCGTGACAAAAACAACGTAAGAAAAAAGTAAAAAATACTAATATGATCAGTCATCATGACCTTCTATTGCACTATAACTAACACCACTTCTATCCACTAAAATTGTTGATGTGCTTCCAATATGAAAATCGTCACTTTGATCTACATCATTCTCGCTATCGACTCGAAATTAGAGAAGTAATGAAGGCTGAGAGTCTATGATTGTTGAAAGAGTTGTTTCTCTCTTTCAACAAGTTTAGCTTGGTGTAAGAGAAGACATCTTTAACAATTCTTTAATTTTTCTACTATAAATTTCATATAAATTAATCTTTCCTTCGAGTAATTGGTTGAACATGATTTTGATTTTCTTCTCCTTATTTTTTTGCTCGAGTTTCCTAATATTTTTTTGCTCGATATTCCACTTTATTTGAAAGATATAAGCCATATTTAACTAACTTTCTTAACCTTTCATCCTCAGGGTAACTTAAATACCTCATGACGCTAGCCTATAGCTCTTAGTTTTGTTTGAAAACAAAATGCAAATGGATGCATTATTGTACTTTTAATGTACAATATAGTAATTAAAATGACTTCAAGTATATCTAGGTAATTTGGTCTGAATTTGGTAATAAATTTATTAGGACAATTTGATTTTTGGAAGATTTAAATATTTTCTTAAAATAGTTGAAAATTTAAAATTCCAAATAGATGCATATTGAGACTTGTTAATTTCATATAGTAATTAAAATGACCTTCAAGTAAATCTAGGTGTTGGAAATAAATTTACAGGAAAATTTGATTTAAAATATTTAAGTATTTTCTTAAATTGTTTAAAATTTGTATTTCTCATATTTAAGCATTTTCTTAAAATGCTTGACAATTTGAAATTCCAAATAGATGCATATTGGACTTGTTATCTTATAGTAATTAAAATGACTTCAAATAAATCTAAGTAATTTGGCAATAAATTTATTAGGAAAATTTGATTTTTGGAAGATTTAAATATTTTCTTAAAATGCTTGAAAATTTTAAATTTCAAATAGATACATATTGGGACTTATTATCACTATATAGTAATGAAAATGACTTCTCAAGTAAATCTAGATAATTTGGTAATAATTTATTAAGACAATTTATTCTTAGAAGATTTAAATATTTCTTAATATGCGTGAAAAATTGAAATTTCAGATTTAAATATTTTCTAAAAATGCTTGAAAATTTAAAATTTCAAATAGATGCATATTGGGACTTGTTAATACCATATAATAATTAAAATGACTTCAAGTAAATCTAGATAATTAGGTAATAAATTTATGAAGATAATATTTTAATCAAAAGTCGGGCTCTACAGGCCCCTTTTAAATTAAAAAGATTGGTCAAACCAAAAAACAATAGCAGCCATGCCAAAACTGGCCTAAAAATGAATAGGAAAATAAACAGCCTTGTCTAATTCCAATAGAAAAGGAGAGAAGATCACATATCCCTTCTATTCTTCCGACAGGTCACCAGAGGCCTTCTTGTTCACTAATCATGCTCCTTCTTCTCCAAGGTGTTATGCCGCCTGTCTTCATCAAATTCACGCTTGTTAGGAAGGAAAATCAGCACCGTTGGATACGAACCAGAGCAGTCACTGCCTTGAATCTACTTTCACACGATTCGAAAAATATGGGACAAAACTCCGCCTATATCAATATTCCTGAGATGATATAATAAAGGTAAGGATATACGAGATATATCGTCGACGAAGTGACATGAGAAATGTTATAGTGTGCCTGGAGCTGCTATATTTGCTTTTGGGTGGGAGCTGCTGTCGGTATTGGAAACGTCCCAGTTTCTCGATTCATTCCCGTGGCTCGAAATCCATCTTTAGCTAAACAATTATTGGTTATGCCATTTGCTTTGCTCTTCTAACCGAAGCTATTGCCTTTTAATGATGATGAGTCTTTTGTTGATTTTATCATTGGATCGAATATTGGGACGAGTGGAATGGGATTTATTGGCTATATTATATTATATCATCAGGTCGCAGACCGGATCGACGGGAGAGGAATGGAAAGCCAGATCGCTTTGGTAAGCAAGCGCACTAACTCCCAGTTTTTCTTTCTTTTTCAAGTAACGATCAGAGTGTCAACCAGACCGTGCATGGAAAGCGCCGGTTCGAATCCGGTTCGTGACAAGGCCTTGGTCCATACAGATGGGATCGCCACCTTTTCCTTTCCCTCGATGTATGCACTCATCGATTCTTAGACTGTGAAAATTGATCAAAGGCAAGAAGCAAATAACCGTGTCAAAATACAGCTTCTCTCTTCTTTTTTGACTCCTTGTATCCCTTTTTTGTTTGCTAAATCGATATTTTTAAGGGTAGGGTTTCTGAAAAGGGACTCCTCCGATTTACAGATAAGTAATCTCTTGTGTATTTATTTTTTCCTTTTCTGAGCCCAATGGGATGAACCTCATTTGAGATTAATACCACCAAAACTCCGAATTAGAGTCAACAAAACACCCTACCTATTTTCATAATGCTAGAGTTTTTGCAAATTAATAAACAGATCTAAAATTCACCTCCTTGCATTCCTATGTCTTGATTTGGTATACACGAACACCTCAAAGCTCTCACCAGGTGCGTATACTCAAAATCATATGAAATTTCTTCAGACTATAGCAAAATTGTAGTAAAAAAGTTATGTGATACCACTGCAAAGCAATCATGACTCATTTCAATTAGATAAATTAGGCTCGGCTGATTGTAGCTTTCTTCTTATGTATGGTGTTCTTGTCCAAATTTACTATCTTTCTCGCCTTCACCGGAGTGTCTTGAAATTGGTTTATCTGAAAGTCACCTGCAAAATTAAAACCATGTTAGCAAAAAAATCAGCAAGACTATTTCATTCCTTGAGTAATGTTGCACTTACCGACAATAACCTTCTCAGACTATTGATTGAGTTAACCTCCAAATTCACACTCCACGGGACCTCCCATTTCCCTTCAGAATCTCCACAATAGCCATAGAGTCAGTTTCAATGACAATTGCTCAAACCCATTCTCTTTGCAAAATATCAAACTTTCTAATTGCCCTGGCTTCCGCCACTAAATTAGTAGTATCTTGACATAACACCTTCATACCAGATTACCTCGGTAATCCCTGGGATACAAAAGCTGCAGAATGGGGCCTATAAGACACCCTTAGAAGCAAACCAATGTGACATTTGACCCAATTTAAAAGTGGGTTTCTTCCAACTCACAACTGCAAAATCATATTCAACCTTATACCCTTCAGAACAAGAATATGAGACCATTTGTTTACGTTATACCCATCTTTAAACCTGCCACACATTATCACCTTAAATGATGTCATTTATGTTCCGCATGGTTCTCTCCATAGAGTAAACTCCCAACATGCACTATGGTAGTTTCTTCTTTCCACAGAAACCAGTGAATCACCATGGGCAACCTGACACACAAGTCTAACCCTTCTTTTCCCTTTACCTTCCACCAACTTCTTATGGATTGCTTCAAGTTAAGAATGAGATCTATTAATCCTGCCGCTCTAGCATAATGGGCTCCTAGATTTCAGTAGCAAAATCTCTCTAAAAATAAGTGTTTCAACAGTCTCATTCCTTGCTAGGAACAACAACTACAGAGAGTGAGATATATTAGGATTTTCAAAAGAGTGGCTGATGGAACTCATTTCTTTCCAGATCCTCCAATTAGGAAAGACCTTGAAAGGTAAATTCCTTACCTAAAAAAGCCATATTCCTATTGCATACTCCTCTCTACCTCAATAAACCCCAATCGCCTTTTAATATTGAATTTTCACTGGTTATTATCCACTAAGGTCTGCCCCCTGATTACATAGTTGCACCTGACTCAGATTCTTTCATATGTTCACCACATGAAGTCTGAAACGCATTTTGTAAAGCTTCAAAATCCCACCCTTTCCTGTTAGCATGTTCGTGGAATATATACTATTAACCATAGGTTATGTACTGTTAACTATGTGTTTAGATATAATATTTATTATAGAACAATTATTTATTCAATTTTAATAAAGGTTCAAATAGATCATATATTAGTCGATGTGTCCTTTACTTATATAGTAGATGATTTAGTATATAGAGTTTAGCTTATACACGAAAGATTAAATCGTCAATTCTAATAAGTAAAAAGTTTATATATGTTCACAATCTAAGATGAAAATTGGACAGATTCATCGGTACAATTGTAGCACAAGATTAAATATAATTCTATCTTGGATTATGGGAATGATATAATTCCAACTTCTTACGCTAGTACATTTTGTATGTATTGAACAGACCAAGTAGAGATAAGTATTTTATCTCGACTTAATAAAATAATTCTCTAGATCATTAAATATACTATACTCTTAATTTGATATACTTATTATGGATCAAAGGGTGAAACTCGATCTTTCGTGAGTTAAAATATTTCCGATAGGTTGGATGATGACAAATGATATTTGTGAAATAATAGCCACTGATGGAATCCATGTCTCGGCCTTGAGATGATACCACTTATGATTGTGCTTATGAATTTTCATGTGAAACCCTGCAGGTGGATTTAGTATCCTGTCACATGAAATAAGTTAAGCGTTTGAATAAAGGGGATTAAATTAATAAGAAATTAGAAGTTAGAAATTTAATTTGATTGGTTGGTATTTGTAATCTTAACATGGGGAGTTATTAAAGATTTAATGAATGATTTTAAAATTATACCGAGGAGTGCAATTATGATTTTTAATGGAATAATCTGTAATTTATTAAGGTAGGATAATTCATTCATTTTGCGAATTAATACCATAATTGGAAGCCTCACTAATTAAATCTTTGGTCCCTTCTATGCCTGATTAATTAATGAATTTGGAAAGGAAGAAATCGCTTAGGAGAAGTAAAATCCTACAAGATTTTGCTAGTGTACAACCGTTCTTCTAGAAGGAAAGTTCAGCATCATTACTTGGAGAGAAAGATTTCTATACGTTCGATTAGGATTTATACCTTAAAACGCTTATAAAATAGGAGCCCTTCCTCCATAAAATATGATAGAATAATCTTAACTTTTCTCGAGATGCACTTGCCCACACAAGTATTCCCTACTCAGAGATTTTTGAGCCTATAGCAGAAGATCGCAGACCTGAATAATGCATTGACAATTTGTACAAAGTTTCAAAAGGATTGATTCGCGGTCACGTTTTAAGAGATAAGTATCGATTTTATTTTGATTAAAATTTATTTTTATGTATTGTCTATATTACATACAAGTATGATCCTGAATTTGTTGCTTCCGCTGCGCATGTTGTAACAATGTCCCCTATTTCTCTCATGGGGTGACAGGTTGAAACTTCTGCCTGGTGCAAATTTAACGGTCCAAGTTGTGTCCAATTATGAAAACAGATTGTAGAAGTACCACCTCTTGGCTCCCACCACAAGTGTTATTCTATTTTGTCTCTGTTCTCTAACATATACTTCCAGACTTGTGATCCTCCTCTCCCTGGACAAGAGTTGAATATGCTCTTTTACAATATTTAATACCATAAAAAATTAAATCATAAATTACTCCTCAGGTCCTAAACCTCCACCACAACTTTCTTGCATACAAGACCCGTGTGATACATCAAAAAGGACCTGAATCCAAGACCTCTTCCTAGAAAATGCATACCATTTCTCCATTTTGACCAGTGCTTACTTCTGCCTGATTCTTTTATTGCTCCAAATTTTTTAAAGCAAAAATCCTATGCAATTTGTTTATAACACACTTTGGCAGGGAACAATAGCTGATAAAACATATATAGGGAGTGCTCTGTAGAATACTACAAGAAGAACTGCTTTTCCTCCAAAAGATAGCAACCTTCTTTTCCATACCTATAGCTTTCCTCTGGACTCTGTCAATCACTCAGCGTAGTCTACTTTCCTTTCCTAGAATACGTAATAGGAAAACCTAAATACTTCATAGAAAAAGAGCCTTTCACCATTCCAGATCTCTCTGTTTCCACTTAAGGGAGATTCTCATGTTCACCTTTTATGTAGGTAGTACAATCTCTTTTCTTTGTTCACCTTCTGGCTAGATTGCTTCTCATATTCTTGTATAACAGCCATGATCTTTCCCAAATAGTATTCATTAATTGAAGCAAAATGATGGTATCATGTGCATATGCCAAATGATTTATTCTGGAACTCCACTTGGGCAATCCATATCCCACATAAAGAGGATCCTCAAATAAAGAGTTTAGCGCTCTTGACAGGACTTCTGCTGAAAGTATAAACATGTAGCTTGGGAGAGAGGGTCACCCCCGTTTAATTCCTCTTGTAGAGTGAAAAAATTTATATGATTTCCCATCGAGTAAAACAGAGTAATAGTTGTTAGTGGTCAACCTCCACACCATATCAAAAAAAAATTGGCATAAAAAGCCATTTTTCTTAAAACTTTCATCAGAAAACCATGATACTTATCATAGGCTTTTGACATGTCAAGTTTAGGACTACATTGGTGGTTTCCTTAGCAATATCATTCACCAACTTCTGAGTGAGTAGCACATTTTCAATGATACTTCTCCCTTTAACAAATTCAGATTGGTTTGGAGAAATCAACTTGGCAAAAATATCCTCCAGTCTATCAAGTAGAATGATTCTAACATTATCTTCTGCTGCAGTTACTCAAATCCAATGTCTCATCGAAAAGGTTTGAACATTTTCTTCTCTTATTAAAAATTTGAAATTCAATATTTATTATTGAGACTTATTAATTTCATATAGTAATTAAAATGACTTCATGTAAATGTAGATAAGTTGATAATAAATTTATTAGGACAATTTAATTTATGAAAAAATTAAGAATTTTCTTAAAATGTTTAAAATTTTAAAATTTCAGATTTAAATATTTTCTTAAAATGCTTGAATATTTAAAATTCCAAATAGATATATATTGGGACTTGTTAATACCATATAGTAGTAAAAGTGACTTCAAGTAAATCTAGGTAACTTGGTAATAAATTAATTAGGACAAATTTGATTTTTGAAAGATTTAAGATTTTCTTAAAATGTTTAAAAATTTGAAATTTCAGATTTAAGTATTTTCTGCAAATGCTTGAATATTTGAAATTCCAAATTAAGATGTGGTTATTGATAATTTAGAATTTTTAAAATATGGGTGCACCATTAAAATAAGAACTAAAAAAAGTATTAAGCGGGTATTGACACTATTCTCAAGGCAATAACCCTAACAATCAATCAAGTGCACCGCTCAAACTTTTTAAAGTCTAGGCACCAATAGGTAATAATATATCAATTATAAAATATATGTATATAAAATATCTAATTTTTTCTGGAGAAATTCACAAAGTTCAAATGCACCATGTTTTGCATCATGCACTCTATTTACTAACGTAATCATATATCAAAGAGATAGAGCATGAGATACAAAAGTTGATGAATTGTATTTGGAGACTTAATAGACTATTAAAAGTAAGATAAACGAGTTTAACTCTAATTCAAGAGCTAGAAGAAGTTGTATTAGAGTAAAATAAATCAATTATGCCCCTTTCATTTACCAGGTTTATTGTGATACAAATTTATTATTTATTGGAAGGTAAATTTACTTTCTGGTACAATAATATTATAGGAATAATATTAAAATAAAGGATAAAAATAATTGTTCAATATTTAATGAATATTTTGGTAATTCAACTTCCAACATTTTTGATTCCCACTTTTAGAATAGTAAAGATAGATACAAGATGCTATTATACAAGGATGATAATTCTTATGATGAATAACAAACAACTTAATGTTTACACTAAAAATTTCATTGATTTAGATTTAAACTTTAAATAATATACTCATTATAATCGAATAAAATTAAATTTTATAATGTAAAAATAAATAGAATATGATTGAAATGTGATAATAGATCCCCAAGTATATATATATCTTTGATGACTGAATAATACTAGTACATTTCTTTTCTACTGGCATAGCAAAACATTCACATACCATTAAAATAACAACTAATAGATGGTATGGAGACAAAATATAGAGAATATTATTTATGAAAAAAAATACATGAGAAAACAAAAAGTGTAGAACTATAGAAATATATTAGTATTATCTGTCATCGTGACCTCTTGATCCACATCTAGCAATCAAGCTTCATCCACCAAACTTGTTATACCTCATTAAAACGGCGACACCTACATCATCCTCTCGTTGTTGCTCAAGACAGAGAGAGAAGTGTGAGGCCGACAAGTCATAAATTGCTGATTGAGTTGTTTCTTCCTTTCATCAAGCGCCCGTAAGAGCAGATAGCTTTTAACAACTTTGAGTTCTTAGCATCAAGTTCATAAAAATTATACCCAGTCTTGAGTACTTATTGGAATATTACTTTATTTTCTTCTCCTCATTTTCGTGCTCAATCTTTAATACTTTGTTTTCTCTCCTTCAATTTTCTGAGCAGGGTTTCAGTAGTCTTCATCTTCAGAATATAAATGTTTCAAACCTAACATCAGCTCATTTAGCCACACAGGAATGGCTTTCCAGAATAAAATACTAGAGCACAGCACATCACATGTAAGCCGTATTTTTTGTTTACACAAACTAGCTATTTTTCAATTTTTTTTCACTTTTCTCTGACCTTTATCTCAATTATGAAGGTCAAAGAAGAATTGCGAAAATAGAAAAATAGCTATTATTCAAACAAGCAAAAGAATTATCTATTTTATGTGATGTACTTATTGATCTAATTATTTTTATTCCTGGAGAAACCATTCTATAATGTGGACAAATGAAGCTGATGTTAGGTTTATACCACAAGGTATTTATGTTATTCTGAGGATGAAAGATTTTAAAAGTTAGTTGATTACAAAACCTATCTTTCGGAAAAAAATTGAAGGAGCGAGTATCAAAAAATTGAGTAAGAAAACGAGGAGAAGAAAATGAAAATAATATTCGACAAATTGCTCAAGACTGGATATAATTTTTTATGAACTGATGCTAGGAAATAAAGGATTGTTAAAGTTATCTGCTCACATCAAGTTAAAAATTGATGAAAGAAAGAGACAACTCAATCAACACCTATGACTTCTCAGCCTCCATTACTTTCTCTAATATCAGGCTACAAACAGAGGATGATGCAGGTCAAAAGAATGGTTTTCATGTTGGAAATGCATCAAGAGGTCATGATGACAGATCATACTAGTATTTCTATAGTTCTACACTTTTTTTCTCATGTTATTTTTCATAAATATTATTCTCTACTTTATTTTATCTCATACCACTTATTAGTTCATGTTATTTTAATGATATATATGTGAATGTTTTGCTATGTTAGTAGGATAGAAATGTACTAGTATTATTCAGTCATCAAAGATATATGTATAATTTGGGGAATCTATTAAATTATATTCTATTTGTTTTCACATTATAAAAATTTAATTTTATTCGGTATAATAATACATTATTTAAAGTTTAAATCTAAAACAATAAAATTTATAGTGTAAACATCATGTTGTTTGTTATTTATCACTAGAATTATCATTCTTGTATAATAGAAAATTATATCTATCTATCTATATCTTATACTATTTTAAAAGTGGAAACTAAAAAAATAAAAGTGATTATCAAATATCCATTAAATGTTTCATGAACTATAAGAAGCTTTGTGTTTTCACAATATTCTTATACCAAAAAATAAATTTCTGTGTAATTTTCATGTTGACTTGACCATAAGAGTTTCTATTCTTAAACCATGCTAATTATAGTAAAAGGCGTTCCCACTCTTTTATAACTATTGATTTTCTATTCGAGATTAAACCACTAAACAGCTGACTGAGAGAAATAAATGAAACATAAAGGTTTATCTCAATCACAATAAGTATATATTGTACTATAGCCTAGAAATGCTACAATATTTTATATTTATTTTTTGTATTTTTTTAATAAAATTCTGTCATATTTGAAGCTACTTTTTTTTAGTAGTTTCAACCAACCTAATTATATGTGTAAATTTTATTTTTGCTGGATAACGTTTTCTGTCATTTTTTTATATTCATATTATAAATTTTGTTTAATTTAGCACAATAAATACTCTATTTCAAGGCTTAAATCTAAGATAAATAAACTAGTTGTGTACACATTAAGTGGTTTGCAAATAAAAATACGTACACATCTCTTTAGATTTGAGATTGTCATTGATTAATAGCACTAATTTAGATACAGTGTATCTGGATATTAAGAGATTGATTGGAGTTTTGACATCGTTATAGGTGATGGAGTTGTGTCGATGTAGTTTCTTCTAAGATATTCGACTTGGTTGTCCAATTAATCATTGTTTGAATTCAATGTTTTACATGGGTGTTAGCCAGTCATACATTAGTTTACGGATTTATTTTGCCCCTCTATTGGAGCGTCCACCTTTTTTACTTTTCTTAGGTGACTCTGTCCTCACAATCTTAAAATTGAAGTTAAAGGTTGTTTTTAGCACATAATTATAGATTTTTTTGTTCCATTTTTTTACACATTAGTTTGGTGCTTTGCAAATTAAATGACCTTAGTTTGATTCCACTTGCCATAAATATAGTCCTCTCTTTGGTTTGGTGCTTTGCTAGTTTGTCAACCACCATGTTTCCTTCTCAGAGGCAGTGTTGAAAACGAAAGTTTCTTGAGTTAGTGTGATTCCATATCTCGCGATGATGTTCTTCACTTGCTAGAAGTGTGAATTTCTCTCGCGTTGATCACTCCTTAATTGTGATCATGGAATCTGATTCAACCAAGACGTGGTTGTAGTTGTTTCAAAGAACACCATTTTATTCCTGAAAAGTATAACTTCCGCTTGTGCATAGTTGCTATTATTTAGCCATAAAATTCTGCATATGTGCCATGTGACTATAGATCCTTGTAATCTCTAAGTATACCACCTCCTCCCCGCCTCTGCCCAGGTTTCCTTGGAGCAGCTATCTACATTTAGTTTTTTCGTACTCTTTATATGATTCAAAAATACTAGTTGAAATTTTGAATATACGTGCAATTTCATCCACTCATTATTATATTTTTATAACTCCCAAAATATGATTGAAAATTATATTTTAAATTTTAAATTTTCAAGTATTTTAAGAAAATTCTTAAATCTTTCAAAAATCAAATTATCCTAATAAATATATTATCAAATTTAGACCAAATTACCTATATTTATTTTAAGTCATTAATTACTATGTGGTATTAACATGTCTCATTATGCATCTATATATATATATATATATATATATATACACACATTTCAATGCCTCTTTTCTCTATCTTTCACGCTTAGGTATTCATTTATTTCTTCTTACCAAAGAGAGTGTTCTTTTGTTCTTCTTTTTCTTATATTTTTGTTTGTCTACCAAACATGACTAGTAATTTTGATGAAGGTCAAAGAAGAATTGCGAAAAATAAAGAATTAGTAGTTTATTCAATCAAGCGGTATTATTTATTCTATGTGGTGTACTTGTTACCCTAATTATTTTTAGTCTTGGAAAATTCGTTTCTTGTAGTGTGGCTAAACGAAATTGATGAAAAGGTTATACCACAAGGTATTTATAAGATATATACTAAGGATGAAAGCTAGAACAGTTAGTTGATTCAAATTTGCTCAGATAAATTGAAGGAGCAAAATAAAATATAATAAAAAAATTGAGCAACAAATTGAGGAGAAAAAAATGATAATCTTGTTCAACAAATTATTTGGAGATAAGGCATAATTTTTATGAACTTGATGATAGTAAAATCAAGTCAATTATTAAAGTTGGTCTTCTCTATACATGCTAAACTCGAAAAAGGAAGAAACACCAATCAACAATCTCAGACTTCCAATTTCCTCCACCAAACTTGTTGATACACAGCCCACAACATGAAAATCGTTACTTTGACCTACATCATCCATTGGTGTCGCCTGAAATTAGAGAGAAGTAATGGAGTTGAGATTGTTGATTGAGTTATTTTTCTTTTAACTCAAGTTAGCCTTGTGTAAATGGTAGATAACTTTAATAATCCTTCAATTTCTGTAGCATCAAGTTCATAGAAATTTATACCCTATCTCGAATAATTTGTTGAACATGATTTTCATTTTCTTCTCATTATTTTCTTGCTCAATTTTTCTAATATCTTGTTTTCACTCCTCCAATTTATCTGAAAGGTAAGTTTTCAACTAACTTTACAACTTTTGATCCTCGTATAATTTAAATACCTTGTGAGTGTAACCCTAATTTTGTTTGGCCACATTACAGAAATAATTTCTCCAAGACAAAAATAACTATGGCAACAAATACACCACATATTATAGATAATTTTATTGCTTTTGTTTGAATAAACTAGTTATTCTTCTATTTCGTGCGATTCTTCTGTCTTTCATCTAATTATTAGTCATGTTTTGTACACATAGAAGAAGAGAACATTTCTTTTGGAAGTAAAAGATATGGAATTGAATGCCAACATATATTTGAAGTGTATCAACTCTCAAGAATGAGTTCTGCTGACTCACTAATTAAGTAGTATTGCAACTATTATAGAATATTTTTATAAAAAATAAATTTCTGATTACTAGAGACATATTCTTCTATTTAATGGAGTATAACACTCTTAAGCCGCGAGAGACAATATATTTATGCGAAGTGGAATCAAAACTAAGGTCATTTATTTTGCAAAGCACCAAACTAATGTTAGAAAAAATGGAACAACAATATCTATTATCATGTGCTAAAGTTGTGAGTTCGAGTCATCAAGGAAGTAAAAAGGTGGGAACTTCAATAGAGGGGCAAAATATTTGTACACTGAAAGTGAATGGACTAACACCCCATGTAAAATTGAATTCAAACACATTAATTGGATAACCAAGTTGAATATCTTAGTTGAAACTATATCGGCACAACTCCATCGACTATAGCGATGTTGTATTTCACCGATCTCTTAATATCTAGATACATAATACTAAATTAGTGCTATTATTAATGAATATCTCAAATATAAAGAGAAGTGTATTTTGAAGCCTTGAAAGAGTATATTCACAGTTAAATTAACCATAATTTATAATATGAATAGAATAAGAATATAATAGAAATGATCCAACATAGCACAAAATTTACACATATAATTAGGTTGATCAAAACTACTAAAATAAAATAACTTCCAAATATCCAAATGAATCTAGTATTTAAACTTAATAGATTTAATGTTTATGATATTACCATTGATTCCATTATACTTTTTAAATTATGGTTTAGTAAATTGATAAAAAATGTGCAACAAATTATAGAAAGTATGGAAATTCTATGAAAAGGCAACATGAAAAATGATAGGATAACAAAGAGCACTTTCCTTTTAAATGTTGAATATTTTTATTTGAATACTAATAAATCTTTGATAGATTTTTGCTATGCTATTGAAATTGCAGGCCCATAATCTCTGTCAAAGTTGTTACTTGGCTCAAACCCAACACTAACTTATTTAAACTAAATGTAGATGGCTGCTCCAAGGGCAACACGGGCAGAGCGGGAGGAGGTGGTATACTTAGAGATCACAAGGGGACATGATCATGTACTATGAAGAATTCTTATGGCTAAAATAACAACAATTATGCAGAAGCAGAAGCTGTATACTCTCAGGAATAAAATGGTGTTGCTGAAACAACTACAACCACGCCTTGGTTGAATCAGATTCCATGATGACAATCCGTATGATCAATGTAGAAATTCACACTTCCTAGCAAGTGAGGGACATCATCCAGCAGATATGGAGTCACACTAACTCAAGAAACTTTCATTTTCAACACTGCCTCCGAGAAGGAAACATGGTGGTTGATAAACTAGCCAATTGGGGATAAATTAAGGGGAGAAATTTATTCTCAAAATCAAGCTATTCTCTTTGCCAACACAAGTTAAAGCTCTATTGAAGAATGACAAATATGGACTCCCGAATTTTCGTATTAGACATGATAAAGAGCATTACATTTTTACTCAAAGAATTGTATGTTTCGTGATAACTTGACATATACTCCTCCTATGCTACGTTCTCTAGTATAGGTAGTTTTCTCATAGCTAGCGAACTTTTCATTTTAAATGTAACTCAGGGAGGGCTGGCCAAAAAGCCGCCTTTTGTAATCTCTATAATTCCAAAGGATATTGATAGGTCGCAGGCCCATGCCTACCCTCCCCTACCACCACCACCACCACCATTAGGTGGTTTTTGGAAAAAAAGAATAAAATTTAGTGGTTAATTAAGTGAATTACAAGAAATAAAAATTAATGACGTTAACTCCTATCAAATAAATAATAACAAATTATTACTAATTTATTTAACGAACTATTAGCAAAAAAATCAGTAGCTACAACTTATTTAGTGATCCGTAAGCGCTCAATTTCAACATTAATTCCTTTATAGTTTTTAATTTGAGGAGAGCCGTGAGATGGTTAGTTCTAATCTCTAAGAAAAGAAAACTCTAGATGATTCTCCTCATATTCCTAAATACTTTTGGTGAACAAAATTACCCAATACATAAGAGTTAGATGATAGTGGTTACCCACTTACTAGTGGGTAAAAATAAGCTACCTATATCGGATATTTACATCTTCTTAAAATATAAACGTGTCATTGTTAACTAATTTAAATAAAAGGAAGAAGCTAATTTAGTATAAGTAAAGATACATAATGGGACTTGTTAGTACCATATGATCAAATGATTTCATTATTTTTTTGATAACTTGTTTCAAATTTGATTTTAATTGATATTATATTATAACCCATTAAGAAACACAAGTATTCTATGATACAAATTGCTATTATACAAGGATGAAAATTCTCTGGATAAAAACATTGAAAAATAGCACATCTAAGAAATAGAAGAAGGATAAGAAGAAGAGTTACATGTAAAGAATGTTTGACATGATATGAACTTAAAATTAAAATCAAGCTTGTACATTTCAGATAAAAAATTCATAGATATTAAATTTAGATCGTAAAATTCGCAAGTGTAACTAGCAAATGTACCTTTTTCTTTGTACTATTGTTCGATATTAATTAAATAACAAAAAAACTTAATATATACACACAATAAGTTTCATTGATTTTGATTTAAACTTGGAGATAAAGTACTCAATAACATATAATACTGAATTTTATAAAGTGATGTTATAGAATTATGATTAAAATGTAATTCAATAGATCCTCAAACATTACACATATATCAAAGAATGGTTCAGTCAACATTAGTACATCTTTTTCCACTAATATAACATAACTTTCAATACTATTTCTATCAAAACATGAAGTAATAAATGATGGACGATAAATAAAAGTAGGAAATACTATTTTTGAAATATAACATGAGAAAAAAAATAGAAAAATAATAGTATGATAAGTCATCATAACGTTCTATAGGTCCAAGACTAGCACTGTTTCCATCCACCAAACTTATTGGTGCAAACTCAAATCGAAAACCGTCACATTGATCTACATCATTCTCAATTATAGGCTCGAAAGTAGAGAAAAGTGATGAAAGTTGAGAAGTCTAAGATTGTTGATAGAATTATCTCTTCGTTTTAACAAATCTTTATTTTTCTAGTATCAACTATCAAGTTCATTTTTATTAATCTTTCATTTTCTTCTCTCATCTCTTTGCTCATTTTTTCTATTTTTTGCTCGATCCTCTAATTTATCTAAAAAGGAAGGTCTCATACTAAACTAAGTTTTGTAATCTTTTATCCTCGTTGTGACCAAAATACGAAAGGACGCAAGCCATAGCCTTAAATTCGTCTAGCCAAACTATAGGAACGGTTTCTCCAAAACTAAAAATAATTAACGAAACAACTATATCACATAGAT
>JACEIK010004753.1:49614-60427 GCA_018107945.1 Datura stramonium
TATATATAAGACAAAAAAAGTTTGTACTTTCAATTGGGAGGAATAATATTTACATAATGGATAAGGACAGTGTCTCTCTCAGCAATTCCAACCCTTCACTCACTGTTAGGGCATTTAATTCCGAGATATTGAGGTACAAGTGTATATCACTAGCTGCTACATTCGTATCATACGGTTTTCTCTTTTAGGGCAATTGCAAGTACTAGCCTATTATCATCTGTTTACAATATTTAATTGCACATATATATTCATCCTTCATCTCATCTGCATGCAATTTCAAAAATCATTATATATATCACTTTTATGCATACATCTTTTCTTTTTGAAAATAATAATAATAATTCGGCTAAATTATTTTACAGGCTTGCTAGTGGAGAATTTTTTAAGAAGAATGCGAATGGGAAATATTAGTAATAGAAATATTCAAACGCTTAACGAATCACTTTGTTTAGAAAATTATTCGAATGATGACATAACACTCACAGGATATGGCGAAACATTATAAATTTTCAATTAGCAATATATATATCCAAAAAAAATAGCATAACGTTTCTATTATTCATTTGTACTTATTAAGAATAAGATCATATCTCCTAGAAACCCTACTGCAACTAGCTAGGGCATCAAATGTCTTAGAAGGAATAATTAAGCGTGCGCATGGCATGCATGCATGTTTCTATTTATCAATCAATACTAGGGTTAGGTTGCCAGTTCAGAATTTGTTCCCTTAGCTAAATAGGAAATCATGCATATATATGGAGTACGTAATTCATAAAAGGGTATGTTATTTTTCAGGTGGTGTGGCCACTTCTATACGGTTAAGGATACTTAGCTAGCTAGCCTAGTAAAGAGTAGAAAGTGGGGTTGCAAGTGGGCATGCATGGTTTGCTTTATACTCTTCTTCTTCTTCTTTTTTTCCCCTTGAATTAATGGTTTGCTAGCTTTACTCGGACATGTACAACACACAGATTAAAAAAATCTTTCTAGTAGGAGTAAAATATACACATATATGCTGCTAATAATAGTGTTGGATGGGATAAGATAGATATTCCATGCCCCTACCCCACATCATTCTTCTCTTAAAAGTCTCCTTTTTGTGATTCTCTTTTGTAAATATATACTCCACTTTTTCCTCTTTAATTTGTTCATATATCCCCTCTCTCTCTCTCTCTCTCCTTTCTATCTTGCCTTCAACCGTTCGTTGCGGAATCTACGGTGCAGGCTCTACCTTATGAATATTAAAAGCCCCTTATTGATCTTCTGTTTTGTTTGCAAGCAGCAAGTGGCGTTAAGTAATGCCTATACATTCAACTTAAGTTTTTCATCCGTTTACCTAACATAAACCTATAGCAACTCGTTATAATAACATTTTTAATTTTCTCTAAAATTAATTTTTCATATTATAGTTTACTTCTTTCTAATAATATTTTATCTATAACAATAGTATAGCGGTTATTCTTCGTAAAATTATCCCTCTGTAACAGCCGTACTAAAATATTATATAATAATAATATTTTATAAAAAGTATATTATGTATGAAAATAAATATTAAAATTATAAGGATTAGAATCACTAATATCATAGAATAAGTAAATTTCAAGTACGAATATCTAAAAGAAAAAAAATTATGTTAAAATAGTGCGCATCAATTATGGTTGTTATTTCATGAGGAGAGACTATTAGTTTTTGTCATTTTTACATTTATATTTTTTTTATTTTTTTAGTTATCAAATATATTTCTTCTTCTTGGTACACAAAATCATTAAACTAGATTTTTGCATACTTTTGTTTATAACAGTTAAATAAGACCATCTAAATGTCAAATATCTATATACATATATAATAACATCTTACTATAACGGCGATAAAATTTTCACACAAATACTATTATTAAAATGAGATTTAATTATACCAAATTCTTTCTTTATTTTTGCTTCTACAATTTCCTCATATCCTAGAATTTTAAACTTCTATAAAGACCTCTAATTTGCGCTACTTATCGTGAAGTATATATCACACGTTAACGTTTTCCACATTAGGAACTCGACATGAAACTTTTAGAAAAATAAAGATTTGGGTGATCTAAAATAAGTTTTATATGTCTATAGAATAATTTTATAATTAAAATAAATATTTAAAAGTTAAATTATTTTTAAATATAAAAAAATGATATTATTTTTGAGACACACACAAAAAAAACATATCACATAGACTAAAATCCCAAAATAGCTAATTCTGTAGCTTAAGAAATGAACAGTAATGTCAATCTCGTTGGTTATTATTTATCATAGGAGAATAAGAGAATTATTTCAAATTGTTGTCCCTTGCACAACCTAACAGGAATATCTATAAACTTTTATATGAAAAAGGAGATGTTCAATCTGTCTAATATAGTATTGCACTACTGTTATCCAATAATTAAAAGCGACTTAGGAATTTAGGAATGATACCCTTCCCTACGAAAGAAATTTTCACACTAAAAATTATATACTTATGACAGAAGGTCGATTTCTATTTTATCAAATTATCAATTAATGCTTATTGATCAAAAGATTTACCTGTAATTATCTTATAATTAAGTAGTATGATTGTGTCAATATTTTTTATATCGAATTGTGAAATTGTTGTCTCAGGCAGCATTTCCCATAGTAACTATATTCATGTACACACAAAGTTGGCAAAGAGGAGGAGAAATTCTCTCATAAGCCATTTCTACAAATCATATTCTTCTATTTCTGTCGGGTACTATGAACACTTGCTAGTGGCTACTATTAGCGACATAAAAATATTCTCAGATATTGAAATAATACGTGCTCTGCGTGAAGAAAAATATTTTTAAATTTCTTTTTTATATTTAGTTGATTAAAATATTTTTAAAATATTTTTTTAAATATGAGGAGAATGTGTTTCTTAGTGAAAGTAGGAAACAAGTTTCATAAATGACATTTCATATTGAGTGTGTCCTCACCCTCAAACATATATTCACGTCATCGGTAGTTCCAACCACCACCCCGCACTCAATCCTCCACCGGACCTCTCATAGTATTTGTCTAGATTGTACAAATATTTTTTAAAAAATATTTTTTGATTACATACCGAACACAAAAAAATCAATAAAAAGTACACTTATTTTGTTTCTTGCCAAACACACCCTAAGTTTTAAAGTGTTTATTGTTCTGGTTATCCAAAAAGAATTATTGTTTACGAGAGAATGTATCTAATTTTTAGTGTGAATTCAAATATTTTATTTCGTAAATTTTTAATAAATGATGTTTTGCGAGAAATTACATAAAATTATTTTAAATAGTAGCAACTAGTAGGTTAGTAAAAAAGTTTGCATGCTTATACTATGCGTTTGGATGTGTTTTGCATATAGATTTTATACGGTTAATCATGGTTAAGCAATATGTATCTTTACTTTGATGTATTTTTGCTTTAACTTGTGACACATATGATGGAAATATTTAATTTGATGAAAATATTGGGTGCAAATAAATATTTTCGTTATAATCAGGGTTATTCATTAGTTATTTTTTGCAAAATTGGATTAAATCGTAATTTGAAAATTTTAGCCCAAAAAGCTAGTTCTAGTTAGCCCAACTCATGAGCTACACCAGTTCTGGATTAGCCCAAAATCTACCGGTTTAAGATCTTATCGTGGCATTCTCAAGGCCCAAACAGTTGCCAACCACAAGTTAAAAAGCCCAGCATTTAAATTGTACAGATCTGGAAAATTTTCTTGTGACGCAAGAACCCTGCTTCTGTAACAAAACCCTTTTACATTCAAATCGGATCACAGTCGTAATCTCCAATTGATTAATCGCAAAATTCGACAATTTCAGAGCTTTTGAGATTGGAATACCAATTCATCCCCAAAATGGCGTTAACGAACTTTATACTGACGGTGGTGGGAGTAAGCGCCGCGGTTTTACTGTTGAGGAGCGACGTCAAACAGTCTGCCTCCATCTTCAAGCGTAACGTTCGTCAAATTCGCCGCTGGCTTGAGGAAGAGTCCTCTTCTGCTGCTAAGTATGTCTTCCCACTTGCGTTTCAGTTTCCAATCTGTTCATTTTGTTATCTGGTTGAAGTTACTATATTTTTGCATTCTGCTTGAAGTTTGTATTTCTTCATCGCTTTTTGGATATAAGGTATTTTCTGCATTCTGCTTGAAGTTTTTTATTTCTTCATCGCTTTTTGGATAAAAGTTATTTTTTTACATTCTGCTTGAAGTTTTTCACACCTCTTCAGTGGGCGCACGAGCACAATTTGCTTAATCTAGGTATTTTTCTTCTTGCTCAACTTCTAACTTGAATATTAGGTGTGATTTTGTTATCACATTTTGGATAAAAGGTTAGACTTTGGTGAATGGATAGTGATGAGCAAAATCAGTGCTCTTTTTCGTAGAACTAGTAGTATTATTGTACGAGAGTTGCAGTGTGAGAAATAATTGACTGATTTAGCACTAGGAAGCAGTTCTAGTTATGTCAATGTTCTTGGAAAATTCCTCTTCCTGCTAATTTCCTACATAACTCGAAATTTGCCACATCTGCAATCGGTCTTTCATGTTTTATTCCTTTGAAAGACGGAAAGGTACCCTGTTGAAGAGAAGTAAGGAAATTAGAGAGAGGAGGGAAAGGAACATACTGTTTTTTATTTTTCTTCTTTGATATTATACCTTCCCAAAAAAAGCCTTGATAAAGGTCCTTTCTCTGCTTTGATAAAATTGAAGCTCATTTAAGTTCTCAAACGTATGCGTACTTTTAGTTTTCAAAATCTGGTCACAGTTTTGGAACAGTTTTTGGTTGGAATGAAATTTGCAGTTGACTTTTTGCCAAAGGTTCGGCCTTATTCTTATTATGAAGGGATCACTTCAAGTGATTTGAGTTGGGTCTTTGAGTTTTAATGTTTATCAATGTTAATGAGCATGCTCACATTTATAAGTTGATTTTCTTTCCCATCTCCTAGGTCTTGTTGGGGGGAGATCTGTTGATTTCCGTGTGTTCTGATAGAGGAATATTTATATCATGTGTTTTTCTTTTCAGGCCAATTTCTTTGGTTAGTTTCTTAGGTTTATACCAATGTTAATTTAATGTTTTCATGCTTTCAACAGTAGAAATTGGTGTTCCTGTGACTAATTTTTGTTATTGACTTTGTTCAAGTTTGCAATTGTAACACATACGAATATGTCTTGGCAATCATATAAAATGGGCACCAACCACATGTTCCCTTCTTCATATCATGTTCTGTTTTAACCGAAGCTTGTATGACACAACTTGGATATGAATCTTTTTCCTTCAAGTTGGTCTCCCAATTTGTTATACATTCTTAGTTTTTTTGTTATTTTCAAATATTATGTCCTTCAAATTAAACAGTATACTTCTTTTTTGCATGCAAACATTGTATCTTTTGACATAATTTAAAAGTTTTAGTAAGTTGAATAGGTTAATTGTCTTATCATATGATATGACTGTTAATAAGATAATCTGTATTCACTATGGGAACTAAAACATGTTTAACCAACTTCTGAAAGAAAAGAAAAAGAACAGGATTGCCTCCTGTCCTAGGCAAGAATATTGCTACTCTTCGACATTGTGTCAGGTTTAGACTTCTTTATGGTATAAGATGTAGACTTCTTTATGATGGTATGTGTCCTTGATACCTTGAGTTGTCTGGTTCATTTTGCAGAAGTTATGTATGCTATGACTCATGAAATAAAATGTATGCTAGTTATACAGAAAAATGTATTCTGCCAATTTCCCTTAAAAGGCTTCTTAATCCTCTGTTGACAAGGCGGCAAGCTAAAGTTTTGTAATTGTGACAGCAAGCTAAGTGCATCCATCCTGTTCTGTAGAAGGGAGCTATATGCTGATCAATCCGCATAAACACCATTGCTCTAGGTCTTATTGGAACTCAGAGCCTAGTGCCTACAGTTTAAAGGTCGATCATCTGAGCATAAGTTACTCAAGGTGCCATGACTCATATTGACTAGCTGTCTGGAATCACAGCAGTCTTAATCACATCATGTGGTAGGTCACATTGAATAACACTAATGCCAAAGGATGGTTGCATTTATTAGGGTTAGGATTTAGCATGTGAGGTTTAAATGCCTAGACCATTTTAGGGCCGTGTGGCTGAGATTTGTCTTGGTGGGAGCATCCCCACTCTGCTGATTGATACATCTCCTGAGGCCATTTCTGGGGTTTATGTCTCTGATTGGCCTTCGTGGTTGCATCCCCACTCTCATGGTTGTTGCATTCCCCACAGACATTTCACCTGACTTAATATTATTGGCCTTCGACTCATGAAATTGACCAAATGGTATTTGTAGTTCTAAAATATGTTTTGATAGCTTGCTATAAATTATATATAGATCTTATGTAAGTACATCTATGCCTTAATGGTATTCTTCGTCCTTAATCGAAGAAAACATTTTTTATTTTGTTGTCTGATTCTGTATCGTATCGCGATTCGCGAACGTGCTACCTAGGTTGGTGGTCTAGGCATGTGTGGTGACGAACTTATTTTGAAATCTTGTCTGCCTTGTTTTCTAAGAAAGATTGTTGATCAATCTTGTTTTCGCAAATTACAAATTATTGCAAGTTTCGCTTCTACCGAAATTCAATGCATAATAACATGAGAAACAATATGTTTGCTATCCTATAGTTAGAAGCCTAAGGCCCCTAGAAAACAATATTTTGAATTTTATTCTTGACTTGTAGGTTTGAGTTCGATAACTCTTCCTTTCACTTCGCAGTTTTTTAATCCTCTCTGTATTTTGTATCTTAATTGTTGCAGTTCTCATCTTTTATCATATTACTTTTAATTTTTATCTTATCACGCTGTATTTAACTTGTTTCTCTTTGTAAATTGAATCCTTCAGTTTTGCTTGTTTGGTAATTGGTTGCATCCTTCAGTTTTGATGACATGACTTGGCATTGATGTTTCTGTAGGGAAATGGAGAAGGCAAAGCCAAAGGAGATACCTAAAAAGGACACCCCCAAGGAGGACAAGCATTAGATTTTGACTCTTGTGGACATTCTTATCAGAAGCTGTGCTATTTCCCACCTAATGTTTTACATTTTGGTCCGTAACATATTTTACAATGACTAGTTTAGGCTCCCCATATACCATATTGTTTTGTAGCCCCGCAACTAGTTGCCACTTAATGGTTTGGTTGCCAAGGTTATGACCTTATAAATATTGGTGCACGTGTCCTGTTAAATATACTTTCATTCTTCTAGTATACACAGTATATACTAAGATGTATCGATTATGCATTAACATAAAGATACTTAAAGAGATCTGCAGGACAAAAATGAGCTATTTCACGTCGTGTTACTTTGTGGAATTGAGTCCTCAAAATACTAGTTGTCCTGAGGAACGGCAGATGCGAAAGAACTCTGTTTTACAATTTCTAGTGTCATGCTTGGTTATTATGATGGAGAGAAAATGATGTTGGAAGAAGTGCAAGTTCTGTCCTGTTCGGGTGCCATTGTATAACTTGAGCGTAATTAAAAAAAGGGGAGAAGTAAACTTCCCTTTAATTGCTAAATTTTTTGGGATTTATGATTAGTTCGAGTCTTTTGATAAGGAGACAGAATAGACTGGAATTGATTATGTGTTATTTCCTCATGTCTGAGCATAAAATTCTTTATAATAAAGACGTAAAAATAAAAATAAATAAATTTACAAAGTGCTACAAAATCGATTGTCTCTGTTGAAGTAGGCACTATGGTAAATGGTTCCTTAATTGCTCTCTCTTGGCTCTGTTTGAAGTCCAATATTTGGACCTTGAAAACATTCGCTTTTATTCCTTTTTTTTCTTTGTTTGGTCTATGAGGACTCTTCCGACCTATGATAACATTCCTTTTTCTCATCTAAATTGGAAATATGGCCATGGTCATATGAAAAGTAGAAATTAAACATAGTGTTTTTTTTGTTTGTTTTTTTCAGTTGCCTTTTTATTTTTCATCTTTTCTTAAAAAATATATAATCTATCATTTCTTCTTTTATCTTTACTTTACACCAAATATTTAAATAGGAATGCAATTAACAGTCGTACGTCAGTAAAATTTACACAAAATTTAAGGTTAGAGACTAAAAAAGGATCTTCATGTATTTAAAAAAATAAATAGTATGAGGCTGAAACTGAAACCACTTAAACGCTAAAACTGTAGTGCACCCGGCAAATTAATTTAATTAAGAAGCTCAACAATTGTGACTGCCATTCTGCCAAAGAAGAAAAGTAGTAGTTTCTTCACAAGTCAAAAGCATTTACTTACAATGCTCTATGTAACATGTATACATTCATAACTCTAATCTTCAAGCAGCTAACACTAATTAAACTAGTCTTTTTTTCTAATCTCCCCTTTAATTTGTTTGGAAGGATATAGATATAAAATAAAATATTGGAATGAAATAAATTAAAGGGGAGGATTAGGGAAAATGTGCATCTGATGGAGGATTTGTTCAAAATTGTCATTGGGCTTGTCAATAGGATGGGTGTGCATGCCTTCATAAGTGGTCACTACAACTCCTTCATCTCTGGAAAGGCGTTGCACTTGCTTCTTCACACTGCATCCTTCGTGCGTACATTTGTAGTAGCTTCTGCACATCATTATATACATATATATGTATCAGCAATTCTTCAAACTAATTAATTTTCTCTCTGAATTTTAACATATTATCTTCATTTTTTTTTAATTAAAAAAATGCATTTAGAACATATTTAGAAACTATATAAAAAAGTGAGTACTCGCAATAGTTAACCGTTCAAAATATTTTGTAAGTACTTGAAAAATGATACGGATCAAAGAAAAATTCATTTGACTCTCTAAATTAATAACAATAGTGTCACATGAAGTGGAAGAGTGGGAGTAATCAAGATCGATCCTTTTTTCTTTCATCAGTTAGCTAATCTTAATTATATATATGAAGAGACCAGCTTAATATTCCCTTCTAATAAGCATCAAATTTATTCACACTAGCTACCTCGATTATCAAAAACATGATACTATCGTTGTCACACTTTACTTTTTAGTTAGCTTTAAAACGAATGACATATTTTTATATTTAAGCAAAATGATTATAAATTTTAAAATCTTTCTTTTTTAAACTCTGTGTCAAGTCAAACTACATCGTATAAATTGGGATGGAAGAAGTAAGAAAGTTTAAAAAAGAATTTAATTACAATAACTAGCATACTGAAAATTGGGCCGGATTAGTCAGGATACCGAGAAACCAAAAAATTAAAAGAAATTAAGTAGGTAGAGGTACCTAGGGTAATTGTTGTTCTTGACTGCTTTTTGTCCATATTTTCTCCAGCGATAGCCATCATCAAGTATATCAACCTGACTTCTTGTTTGGAAAGCAAATCTGGGCTTCTTTATTTTCTTATCTCCTTTCTTCTTATTAACTAATTCTGATTTTGTATTATCATCTCCCAACCCCATTTCACAGCTGCTCTTTAATCGGCCCCCATTCATACTGTTGTAACTGCTGCTTGTTGAACCAGCAAACATCATCGCCTCATGAGAATGATCCATTTATACCTTCTTCTATGGGAAAATAAATAAATGAACTTCTAGCTGTTGTTAAAGAAAGAAAGTAGCTGTCTATCTATATATATGGCTTCTCTGATAATTAAAGTGATCAAATAAAGGCTGCTATTATATACTTATATATATAGAGAGAGAGAGAGAGGAAGAGGGGAAAGACAAACGTACGTAGTTTCATCAAAAGGCTAAAGTTGTAAAATAAAAATGGTACTTTTATAGGTGATTGGGACATTTGTGTTTTGAGCTTCAAGCAAAGCTTTGAATGTGAANGTGATTTTGAAGGAGGACTGGTATATATATATACATATATATATAGTATGCTAGATTAATAACGTGGAAAATTAGTTACCGGCGGCTCCGTTAAGTCATCATTAACTTTGAAAATTGGAAATATTGAGTTGAATACTTCCTGGCATTTTCTTCATGACATAGACTAACAATTACAAAAAACAAGCATATCAACTCCCGAGTTCTAATTTTATGCACCACTAATAATTAAAAAAATAAAAAATAAAAAATGCTATTTTATAATTAGGTCACATTTAAAAAATATACTCCCTTTGTTCCAAAATAATTGGTATTTTAACCTTTTGATTTTGTTTCAAAATAAGTGGTGTTTTACATGATTAAGAAGACATTAATAATATTATTCTAATTTTACCCTTATTTAAATGGAGAGCATTTTATATAATTTAGAAAATATTAAAGAGTTATAGCTTTTTCTAGATATTTATTAGGTGTAACTAGGTAAAAATATTATTCTCTTTCTAGGAATGAGTAGTAGTGTACATGAGCTAAAAACACCACTTATTTTGAAACAGAGGGAGCAACATTTATCCAAGAAATTTTTATATTAAAAATATTTCAACTAATTAGAAAAAGAGTAATTAAACCACTAGTTGTAGGTGCATGCATATATATACAACTAAGTAGAGGTCAAGAAGAAAAGGAGAAGAGAGGAGGTCTTTCTAAACCATCTAACAAGGGCCGGGAACACGGTTTAATTCCATTATCAAAATGTACCATTTTTACCATGATTCATACTTGACCAATTCGAGTCTTAACTTGCAGAAATAACATCATATAATACTAATCCAAGTTTCACATCGCAAAGAAAATATTCCCTTTTTACTTATTTTCATAATTTAATTTAAAAATCAATGTGTAAAAGCATTTTTTAATTTCATTCAAATATTATAAAAATTTATTTTGATTAAAAACACTTAAAATAAATCAATCCAAAGAGACGTCCTATT
>JACEIK010004753.1:80776-113958 GCA_018107945.1 Datura stramonium
CTAGTGGTCAATAAAGTGGGTGAGAACCATGAGTTCTCAGGTTCAAACCTCAGCAGAGACAAAAAACACTAGGTGATTTCTTCTCATCTATTCTAGCCTTGGTGGACAGAGTTACCTGATACCTGTTGTTGGTGGGAGGTGGCAAGTATCCCGTGGAATTAGTCGAGGTGCGCTCAAGTTGGCCCGGACACCATGGTTATTAAAAAAAAATAGTTGGAACAGTTCATCAAGCAAATATGTGCTAGACTGCTAGAGCACCAGCAAACATGTAATGAGGATTCATACAGCCGACCCCAACTTGTTTGGGATTGACGCGTAGTTGTTGTTATTGTTGTGTAGATGCCAAGATTTTGGTGCTACTGCTAATTAGTGGCTGTGAAACCTCTTTTTTCTATTGGCTCTTCTGTATGAGCTCTTTTGGATACTTGCCCTATTTTTAATGCTTACATATTGTCTTTAACTCCTAACTCTGACACTAGATATTCTCTGTCCCTGGTTTTTGTAATAGTAAATTGAGGCCTAGAGAGAAACACGTCTCGTAGTTTTGTAGTATGAATTCCTTGTACTTGTTTCTCTCTCTTCCCCTACCTGCTGGAATAAGAATAATCTACAACTTTCTTGTTAAAGAATGTATTCACTATTGATGTTTTGGTTCTTACACAGTCATCATCCTGCAGGTTCTATTTTGACTTCAGTCCGACTTATGTTGGATGTGGTCTTATCTGTCCTCACATAGTCAACTGTTCAGTTCTCTTTGGAGCTATTATATCATGGGGTATCCTGTGGCCATTGATCTCTCAACGTGCTGGTGACTGGTACCCAGCAGGGCTTGGAAGCAATGATTTCAAAGGTCTCTATGGATATAAGGTGTGTAATTACTGATACTAATATTTGCTGATTCACATCCAAAAGCATCACAACTCGGTAATGTGGTCTTAATCCGCAATCCTAAGAGTACTGTACTTCAAGAGAGATTGTGCAAACATTCCCAAGCTATTCCTGTACTTCATTTGGCAGAAAATGATTTAAGACAAGGGATGAAAAAGAGAAAGATAAGAGGAAATTTGTTTTAGTGGATTCCTCACCTATGATTCTTGTCAGCCTAAGAATATGAAGATTAATATCTGTAGTCGATATATAGCAACAAGAGACATTTTGAAATGTTAGGATACTTCTAATTTGCCAAAATACTTCTCAAGCATAGCATCTGCAATTTTCCTTGCAGTAGGTGTTGAACACACAACATTCAATTTCTTCAATTCCAGTTTGATAACCATATTTCATAAAGTCTGCTTACCTTTCTAGGCTTGATGCTTTTGTCTGACGAACTGGCCAGCCTTTGTAGGTTAGGTCCGTCTATGGTTTAGGATTGTTGGTATATTTAGAAATTGTGATACACAAGAAGTCAGTCGGTATTGTAGTTGAGGATCCTAGGAATTTTGGTGGAATGCCTGCCGACAGGGGTGCCCGGGCACCCTGGGGGCGGGATGCTGGATTTTGGAGATCTCTACTTGCCTACTCCAAAGCTGTTGGCCAGAAGCAATTACAGCACACCCTTGGCATGTAACATCACTGAAGATGCACACTTCTTAATTTAAATGTGAAGAATTCTGTATCTTTATTTTTCTGGAACAATTCTACATGTAGAACGATAGTGTACCGTCAAGAGAAGATTGCCATTCAGTGATCAGCAATTCTACGAGTTCCTTTTTCCCCAACTTAAGAATCCAAATGCCTCATGAGAAGCATGCTTTTTATATGCTTCCAGGGTTTTATCAAAAGCTTTCTTGGTGTGATAGCTAAGACATGGGCATTGTCCTCATATGTCATCTCTTAATGGTGAAATGGACCTTGAGGAAATGAGAATCTTCAGCATAACTTTTTTTCCCCTAGAAATTTGTTATTTTTATTGTTGCAGCCCCTAGAGATTTTTAACCTCATATATCATATTGTCTTCTAACCAATCATTTTAAGGTGCATTCATAGCATCACAAATATGCTCGTTCTATTATTCTTTCCCCTGGAGAACTGGACATATACATCTATTGGTGTTATTATAATCTTCCTTTTCTCTCCTTTGTTTGCAGGTTTTCATAGCCATCTCCCTCATACTTGGAGATGGGCTTTACAATTTGGTTAAGATAGTTTCAATCTCCGTAATGGAAATTTTTAAAAATAGCAGCACACAGAACAATCTTCCCTTGCTCATGGAGGTCATAGGTAGGTCTTAATTGACCATGTATTTGGTTTTTAAGTACTGAGAAAAACATTGCTTCGACTGAGCACTATATTGCTACATTAAAACTCCAAATTGATAGACAGTTGGTTCGTCTTTCTGCTTGGTTATAATGTCAATGCAATTGAGGTACAGTGATCAAGCAGCAAAATAAGTTGATGATCAGCTTTTCCATTGACTTATTCCTTGTTTCTGCTATTGCTTTGTGAACCAATCAATCAATTGAGAAAGTCCTCTGTTACTGCACTATTGAAAGGGCGAAATAGATATCTGACATTATATTATCATTCAGTTGACGTGCACTTTTTGGTTTTTGCTTTAAAATGGACTTTAGAGATTATTACTTCATGTCATAGATGATGTTTCTTGATTATGTCTATTCATATTCTTATAGGTGGTGAGAGGTCCAAACTAGAATTGGAAAAGAAGAAGCGCGACGAAGTTTTCCTGAAAGATAGGATACCATTCTGGTTTGCTGCGTCTGGATATGTTGCCCTGGCTGCAATATCTACAGCCACAATGCCAATTATTTTTCCTCCTCTGAAGTGGTATTTGGTCCTTTGCTCATACATAATCGCCCCTGCCCTTGCTTTCTGCAACTCCTATGGTACAGGACTTACAGACTGGAGCTTGGCTTCAACTTATGGTAAGATTGGTCTCTTTATTATTGCATCACTAGTTGGAAGCAATGGCGGGGTTGTAGCAGGATTGGCAGCATGTGGAGTTATGATGTCCATAGTCTCCACTGCTGCTGATTTAATGCAAGACTTCAAAACGGGGTATCTTACACTTTCATCAGCTAAATCGATGTTTGTGAGTCAGTTGGTGGGAACAGCCATGGGTTGCATTATTGCGCCCCTCACATTCTGGATGTATTGGAATGCATTTGACATTGGATCTCCTGATAGTCCATACAAAGCACCATATGCTGTTATTTACCGAGAGATGGCTATTCTGGGGATTGAGGGATTTTCCGAACTTCCAAAGCATTGTCTTGCATTGTGCTGTGGGTTCTTTGTGGCAGCTCTGGCCATTAACCTCTTGAGGGATGTCACTCCAACGAAATTCTCCCGTTTCATTCCTATTCCAATGGCAATGGCTGTACCATTCTATATTGGGGCTTACTTTGCAATTGACATGTTTGTTGGCACAGTAATATTATTTGTATGGGAGAGGATAAATAAGAAGGATGCAGATGATTTTGCTGGTGCTGTTGCGTCTGGCTTGATATGTGGCGATGGAATTTGGACCATACCATCAGCTATTCTCTCTATCTTCAGGATTAACCCGCCAATCTGCATGTACTTTGGTCCTTCTGTGCGCACCTGAACAAGTGCATGCCTTGCGGCATTTGCAATTCTTTCTTTACTTTTACCAGAAAACCGCTCAGATTGTAAATATTCTGTTGTCTAAGTATTTCTCCAATCTTTTGTATCTGTAAATGTTCACCAGATGTTAAAACTTGGTAGTGTCATACACGAAAAATGAAATCTAGTGGACTACTTTTTTAAAAAATGCGCATGTATATATAGCAACCACAGTTACCAAGGTCACTTTGGAAATGATTTGCCACTTCCTCAAGCATTTGACATTGCTGTTGTGTTTAGTGTTGGAAAGCTATTGCAACCAGGGTTGCCTGGAGAACTGCCTACACCACAAAACCCAAATATAGCTGATGGATCTGTAAGTTTTCTCCTCCTCACTTCCATTGCACATGGTTTTACAGTACTTATTTTGGAAGGCTTAAAAGAAAATGAACACGTGAGTTAGCAACTTCCAATAAACTTGGTAGTATATTGGAAGGTCTGAACTTGCCCCTTGAAAATTGTACTTTCTGAAGCACAAATATTACCTAGTAGATATATATTAAGTTCTCTCTCTCTGTAAATAATTTATGAGAAATTAGAGTGTGGGTATTAGTTCCTTCTAGTTGGAAGCCTTGTGATTGTGTACTGCTCCTCAGGTCAAGTTTACCCTCAAGAAACAAAGCAACAGCTACAGCAATAATTACATTTTCAAATCCCAAATTTATATCTAATCAAGCAAGTTTTCCTTGGATACAAGTATTAGATTTAAACAAGTTTGTTGTAGAGTTGGATCAACAAAGAAATGGTATACCAGACGCGTGACACGTAACAACCTCAAATGGATTTGAAAGTTGACAGAGGTTACCTTTGATAAAGAAATTCCCTCCAATTTTTTAGTGCCTTATCTAATACAAGATTATCCTTCACTAATTATAACCCCCACCTCCCATCGAACGATCAATCAGATGTTTATGCAGACCACATACGCTAACTAATGAGACCAAAGAAAAGTCTTCAAACAAATAACAAACTAATTTTTTCATCGATCACCTACTTAGTAAGTAGGAATAACAAAGTTGCTTTCCCGTTGGAAAGAGTTGTGACATTTATAGCTTAAATATATGGCATAATTGATGATAAAAAAAAAAAGTAAAAAATCGTATTATATCAGAGCTTCATGTTGAATTCGTCATTAGAGAATTTAAAATTTTTGAGTTACAGAGTTGTAATAGTTTGGGGCATCAAGTCCTTTTCTTTGTTTTTTTTAAGCCGCCTATATATATTTCTCAATAAGTTATATTAGTCCTAATGTCCTATATATAATTTTTGTTTATTAATTACGTTGACATTTTTAGGTTGGAGAGCATTTCCAGATGAGAACCTTTGGCTATGAGAAATTTAGAACAAGTAAAGTTGACATCTCATATAGCTTGCATTTTATGTATTTAATGGAAGAAATTGATAACGATAGATTTCAGGAAAATTAGTATCATCCATAAACACTATTCTCTGTATTGTTTTGTGCTTTCTGTAAAACATTGAAATAAATAAATAAATAAATAAAAGAAAAGGTAATGAGTATAGGACCATTATTAACTCATCCGGACACCGTTACTCTTAGTTGCATTAATAAGTTAAGAATCTGGTATTTAAATAGGTAAAAATTATATTATTGAAAGGAAATGAGATCTCTTGGCTTTTTATAATTTGATATAGGAGAAAATGACTTTATTTTAGATTTTTTTTTGTGTAAAAATGAGGATCTCTTGTTAAAAAAAAATGATAAAATAATTTTTTTAAAATAAAGAACTAGAAAATCATTTTTCCCGATTATTGAATTTTGCAACCAATTAATTAAAAATTGTGTAAAATGCTGTTTTTGGTTGTTATAACATACAAAAATATAATTTTGCCATACAAAAAAAGAAGAAGAAGAAAATTCACTAGTTTTTCAATTCCAAAGCAAGTCAGTATATTATTTTTGTGTGTAAATTATTTGACAAAGTAGAATTATTACACAATGCTGCACGTCAGGACTCTCTCAAGTGTATAGAGAAATACAAGGTAACGTGCTGTCCAACATGTGTTTGTGTTATTAAGACCAATTAATCAATCAATTAAATTAGTTAGTTGGAATAAGCAGCAGTTATTAATCGACGAAATGGAAATTGAAGATTGAATAAAAAGCACAGTAAACACAAGTGTTAGTTATAGGCAATATGACCGTTTGGTTTCCAGTTTGGTCGGATGTATGTGCTTTTTTGTCAAAATTCCAAACATTATTTTTAACCGGAAAAGGATACTGCGGAACTACTTAGCTCTACTATGTTTTCACATACACAGACCAAACACTGTAAATGTAATGATTCTTTCTTTCTTTGTTTTTTGCATGTTTATGAGGTCATCTTCTTCTATAATAATAATAATAATAATAAAAGTATAGGTTTCATTTTCTTTAATACAATGGAATAGTTTTGGAACAAGAAAATTATTGAAATAACTTTTGGACAACACATCTGTTCATGGATCCCAAGGGGTCAAAGCAGCCGCAGGAGGAGGAGGAGGAGGTATCAAACTTCTCGAGCCACACACAACCCAACAATATCAATACCAATACCAATAATAGCAGTATCAGCAGCAACATGAAGCCTGCAGAGATCAAAGAATTCCAGATTGGAATTGTTGCAGAAAAAGATGAAGCTAAGAAGCAGCAGTTGGCTCCTAAAAGAAGTTCCAATAAAGATAGGCACACTAAAGTTGAAGGCAGAGGCAGGAGGATTCGCATGCCTGCCCTCTGTGCTGCTAGGATTTTCCAACTAACACGCGAATTGGGTCATAAATCTGATGGAGAGACGATCCAGTGGCTGTTGCAGCAAGCGGAGCCCTCCATAATTGCTGCAACAGGCAATGGAACAATTCCAACCTCGGCTTTAGCTGCGGCTGGACCCTCTGTGTCGCAACAGGGGATGTCTGTTTCGGCTGGTTTGCAGCAACAGATGGGTGAATTAGGTGCAAGTATTAGTAGTGGTAGTAGCAGTAGGACCAGTTGGCCTGTGGTTGGTGGGAATTTTGGGAGACCCCATTTGGCCACAACAGGAATATGGCCCCCATCTGCTCCTGACATCAGTAATTTTGGCCACAATTTGGGTTCAAATTGTCTGCAAAAGTTTAGCTTCCCTGGGTTTGACCTGCCGTCGACCAATTTGAATCCTATGAGCTTTACATCTATGTTGGGTGCCACGAATCCCCAGCAGCTACCTGGATTGGAGCTTGGATTATCACAAGATGGTCATATTGGGGTTATGAATTCTCAGTCTTTGAACCAGATTTACCAGCAGATGGGGCATTCAAAAATGCACCACCATACACAGCAGCCTTCTCCCGAGGATGATTCTCACGGATCAGGACAGTAGAGCTTGCACATAATTCCGATTTGGGGTACATAAAGTGAAATTGGTGTTTCCTAAGCTAGGTTTTTGGTGAATGGTTTTATTTTTATGAGGCGTTTTCTTAAATAGTTTGAAAGATCTTTTATCATTCATTTTGCCCTTTAGATCCTAGCGGAGTGCTTATATCTTGTTTGTTGAAATAAACATAGAAATCATATATCCAGAAGCAATTTTCTCTCTTGTGTAACTGATAGATTCATGTTCATCTGTCAGTGCAAGAATGGGATTTCCTGCACTGAATTCTGAACACCTAAGCAGAGCCAAATACTCAGCTCTAAATTATTTAAGATGGACGCTTAGGTGGAGGTACAACGATGCTTTCCTAATTTTTGTTATAGGCTAATTCAATATGAACCTAGAAACCACCTAGGACAGCTGGTTGGCCAGATGAACTCAGACCCTCAATATGTGGATAGCTCCACCAATGAGCTACTAGAAAGTCGATATATGTTTCTACCATAGATATTTGTATACCTGTAAGAAACTATGAGGGGGAAGTCATGGCATCACTTTCAGGAAAACCATCAACCGAAGAGGTTCTATTCAGTTCAATGTTCTTGAAAAGTTGCTGCAGAATTGGCACTTCTACCTTCAGTGAGAAAGGTCAGTGCTTTGCTGGGCTTCTTATTCAAGTCATCAGGCAGTTCATTCATCCAAGTCAGCCTTTCACTTATAACCCTTTGCTTCATAACCAAACAATGTTATTGAGAAATGCATTATTTTTGACATATGGCCTTGGTAAAAGAAAATTCTCCTGGTTGTTGACATTTTCAGTGTTTATAATGTTTATCTCTATGTAAAATCGTGTATTATTCATGGAGTATGGTGTTAGGAGTGTCTATGCTTGACATGAGGTGCCAGATGTTTTAGGTAGATTACTAACTTATGGAAGTTCATGTTGGATGTCTAAGTTTAGTGATTGCATTTGGTGGCTCTATGCCATTTCGCGGACATGTGCTTCTATGCTAATTAGGTTGGTGCAGGAATAGTATATTGAAGAGAACAATTTCATTGTCTTGGAAGGGGCTACGGGATTACATAAAAGTACTAAGGAACGGTTCAGCTTTAAGTTGCTATCCCCAATTAGCAGGTTTATCTTCTCCAGATGAAAGCACTCGGAGTTAAAGCCTTAATTTGTTGTTATTCCAACAATAATAGTAGAGTAGATGAAGGTATGTAAATCAGGCGTTGAATGGATCGAAGCAGTATGTTGGGATGATAATTTTTTATTGGCTTTGCATAAGTATGAAGAGGCTTTTCATAAATGTTATTTATGTTGACCATCCTAATGGTGAAATAGATCTACGTCCTTGTCAAATTCCTCTACATCCTTTATTCAGTGCTTCTAATAGAAACAGAAGCAGATGTTAATATTGAAAAAGTTTTTCTTTGTTCATCTTTAAATCACCTTATCCCCCACTATAAACTCACTACTGTGATAAATTTGGCAAGGCATTGGTGTAGTTAGATTAAGGGATGGTATTTTTGTAGATTTATAACACAATGAAAAATCAAAGAGAAGAGTTGTCATTTCATCGTTTGTTTGTCTGATGCCTACTACATGATTACTTGGCAGGGGAATTTCTATTGCAGTTGCGATCAGAAGGATGAGAATTCAGTCATACATGCTGGTCCTTGCAGCTTCCTGTGATATCAGAAAAAAGATGTAAAATAATCTAGTGTTACTTATGGATGATGCCTTCCGCAAGTGTGGCAAATTATCCTGTCATCTCTAGCCTTGTTCCGGTTGAAAGGTACTTTGTACTGCTATGGGTTTTTGCCATGGATGTTGGAGATCGCTCAAATTGACCTTAGCACCTCTACTAAGGTTGGGATTTTGCAAATATAGGCCGTTGGGCTCACTGTATATACATGGTATAGGTGCATATGCAGATAAGACTTTGTACAATTTTCAGTGTGAAAAGGAAACAAGAACAAACTGTAATGTAGGATATGCAAGAAAGTATGATCAACAGCAGAATCAGTTGGCATGAAGGAAATGATAAAAAGATCATGTCAACGGGTACTTGCAAGATATTCAAATCTGTATGGCATTAAAGGAAGATGTTATCATTGAATGTATTTTTCTATTAAGTCAACAAAAGATGTTTTCTTTCTCATATTCAATCAACTTGTACTTGAACTTCATGGATTCTTGATATATGAGTTTCAATTGGGTCATTCCCCTTTTCATTTTGTTTCTGTCTTTTGGATAGCGGTAAGAGTTTTTCAGATGTTAGTGTGGCTACTATCTCATGTTATGAGGAATATTATGCAGCTAAAGCATTTCATTCTATTCTCTTTTTGCTGTTTCCACTTGTTCTTTTCTTTTTTCTTTTGTTAAATTCTTTTACTTGGAAGGTCTAAGGACCGTAAAGACAAAAGCAAAATGAAAAGGATAAGAATAAGGGTGTGTTTGGTAGGATGAAAATATTTTAATATCTTTTTCTTGTTTGATTGGTCAAGAAAAATTTAGGTAAGTGACTTTCCCGGTGAGCATAGGAAAAATAAGTTATATAAGCGACATTTAATACAGTCTCCTTCTTAATCTCCGACACCCCATAGCTGCCCTACCCCCATCCATCCAACCAATCCACCCTCCCAAACCTCTTACACCAAACCCAATCTCATACGTAGTGTTTGTTAAAATTATATATAAGAGTTTAAGTTTTGTGCCTGGTAAGTATATTAAACTTCTTACACCATCAGATAATCTCAAAGTTAATTAACCACAATAATTTTGTTAAGTAGTAGTAATACTTATTAACATTTTAAAATATAGCTCTAGTTCACCCAAATAAAAATAAAATAAAATTAAAGGCAAGAAGAATCCTATTTATTACTCTTTAACTTATTTTCCAAATTTATTTACTACTACTGATATTTTCATGTCAAATTCTCATCATTATCATCTGAATCACTGATGAAGATCATTTTGGCTCCTTTGTTGATCATGAGAATATAATTAGGTTCTAGAAATTTCTTGGTTATATGGCTTTCTTGGTTTGAATTAAGGCCCTTTCCATTTTTTTTAGACCTCAATTTAATCTATTGCAAAAGCTTTACAGATATTAATTATGCCGATTGAATACATAGAGAAAAAGAATTAACTTAAATCACATTATTAAGCCATATAATTTTATTAGTATCTTTGCTGGAATAATATCATATAACAGTCAGAGCACATCATAATTTCTGGTGGACATTATACAAAAGACAGAAAAAATAAATGAATGATTAAATTTTGTAATTTGAAAAAACGATGAAGATTGAGGTTTTGTAGGAGTGTGAGAAAAGTGGAGGGAAAAAAATGAAAGACACAGTTGAATTTGAAAGGAAAAAAAAATTACTCTAATAAAAAGGTAACAACCTGCTATAACATGTCAATGCTAGCTAATGATTTTTGCATCTGAATTCTTTTTTACAATAAGATTAAGATTATTTTTTATATGTGACATTATACAAAAGACAGAAAAATAAATGAATGATTAAATTTTGTAATTTGAAAACGATGAAGATTGAGGTTTTGTAGAGTGTGAGAAAAAGTGGGAGGGAAAAAATGAAAGACACAGTTGAATTTGAAAGGAAAAAAATTACTCTAATAAAAAGGTAACAACCTATAACATGTCAATGCTAGCCAATGATTTTTGCATCTGAATTCTTTACAATAAGATTAAGATTATTTTTTATATATATAATAAATGTTAAATTTTTTTATTTTATTTGAATATTTAGAAAATAGAACTTTTCTAATAAAAAAAATCGTTTTCTTAAAAAAAATTGATTCAGTTTGTCGTTTTTTTTTTTTATTTTAAACAATTTTTTATATATACTCTATAAAACAAATATTTTGGTTCATACCAATTACCAAACACACCGTAAGAGAAAACGTGGCAGGTTGTAGATGGAGAAAACAATGGGTATAGTAGCAACTTGGGAAAAGGCATCAACTGAACATTAAATGTGCGAATGTCTTGTTGATGTGTGGTCCATGCTTCTCTATCCTTCATATTATGCTTGGGATAAGTTGAATAATCCAAACACACCCCCTTTATCCATTCGATCGATAGAGATGGCAACTATATATGCGCCTTTTACTGATATTTTACTGCCTAAGCTACGTGGACAACTTGCTAAAACAATCTTCCTTTTCATATCTTCAACAGAATCTCCCTATATCCATAATCTCTTCAATTATCAAAAATATACTATTGCCAACTTGATAATTACGAATAAAATTTGACACAAATATGTTATCCAATATTATCTCATGGGTTCGCAAAACATCAACGTGGACCTTCTTATATCAATCCATCATTACTCATTACTTTATCTTTCTTTTTTTTATTGGCATCTGACTTCAAAATAGATATTGATAGAGTCGAATTTTGTCATTTAACTATATATATATATTTTTAAAAGTAATTAAATCAATCAGTGTGTGCGACCATCAATAACTATCACACACAATCATGTCAATTCATTGTCGATGTTTTTGTTGGATTTTAGGAGTTTAAAATGGGAAATACATGTATTATATATGTATTTACGTTATACAATCGATTTTTATTTTTATAAATCTAATATAAGTGGATAAAAATGGATGGAATTACAAGATTTAAAGCTGCAAATTGCAGGGCTAGAGTGTAGACTACACTATGAAGATGATTTAGGCCTAACATTAGTCATTGACTTGGCGAAAACAACTCCATTCTCTGCCGAACTCTGTTAGACTTGAAGGGTGAAAGAGGAGCTAAGAGAGCTAAGCATTTGTTTGGGGCTATTAGCTTCAATGCGCTTATTTTAAAATGATTTTTAATTTTTTAATTTTAAAATTTTTGTATTTTGTTTTTGTTTTTATTAATTATATTAAAATTAACATTTAAAATACATAATGTAAAACTTAAACAATAAAATAAATTTAAAAAATCTCGAAAGGCAAAAATTTTTATGCATAAGTATGCTGAAAGATAACCAAGGCTTGAGTCAGTAGGTGCTGTAGCAGCACGAACTACAGCTGTGCCATAAATTCAATAACATTTAATTTACGTTCGTACATTAAAGCCTACGTTACCAACTTCCGTCTACCTTAACCTACGCCATAAATTCAACGTTATTAAACTTCTTATGTTTACTTAATCTGCCTTTAAAGGATTAATCAAGGGCTTGGCAATAAGATAAAATTACAGTAAAGAACTTGTGCCTAGGGGCAGAATGATAATAACTCATGGGTCAGCGCAAGCCCATCGCATAAATTTTTCTATGGGCTAACTTATATTTTTTTACCTTACGAATTTTATTTTTCATGCAAACTTTAAGAATATTAAAATATTTTTATTTCATTTCAATTACTTAAGATATTAAAAAATAAAAATTGAAAAAATCAACATTTTAAAAATAAAAATTAAAAATTACCTAATAGAAGCTGACAAAAAACTTGTTTGCGAAGAACATGGCTTCAAATAAGGGCCACGCAGAAAATGCCGCCATATATCGCCGAGATACCGGTCTCTTTAATCTGGTCGTACGGTTTTCATTAATCTGTTTTCAGAAGAATAATTATAAAAGAAAATTGATACTTCTTAATTTTAAAATTTTATATAATATATTTAAGATTATAAATTTAAAAATATTTTAATATTTTATATATATATATATTTAATTTAATGTTACGAATGTTTTTATATATTGTGATTTAAAAAAACAATAGTAATTTGTCATGTCAACTCAAAGTTATTTATATTTAAAATATTTTAACTTAGATCGACTCTTTAGATGAGTCTAATATTGATAATATGTTATCTACTTTAATAGAGTCTTATATTGATATTACGCCATTAAATTTTCGTTCGTTATTCAGGAATGATATTTTTCACCTACTCATACATTTACAAGTAATATCTATTCGTATAAAGAATCTATTCATCTTTACAGAATAATTTTTTTATAAATTATAAAATATTATACTTATAACTTTTGTGCCTAATTTATATATAGTCTTGCAATGAAATCTAAAAAGGATTTTGTGAAAGAAATTTGAATTAATTTCTCGTATACCACCAATTAGCGAATACGCTTCACTCACAAAAGTCACATTTCTTTTGCTTTTTTATAACCTCAAAAGTCACTCAATTATCTGCTTCACTCACAAAGTTTCATTTAACTATCGTGATTTCACTCCCAGCAACACTAACCACTAGATAATTTTTTCATTTAATTTTTTTCCGATATAGAATTTTTATCTTAACCCAAATTTATAAGAAATAAAAAATTTATTCATTTAAACCATTTTATTAATCCGCCCCACTTGACCCGACCTATTAAAAATGTAATTTTGTTTTTTATTATTATTTTTTGTTTAAAAAGAATGCTTCTTTCTTTTAAATTTAGAAGAAATTCTGCTTAAACTTTTCATTCTATTTCTAAATAACAATCTCTTATAATTAAACATCAAATCCGAGTACATTTGTTCTTTTGCTGTAATCGAGGCTAGCATTTTAAGAATGAAAATATCAAATAAGAATAAGAATGAATATTATTAAAAAATGACAAAAGAAAATCTAATTGGTAAATTAAAATTATAAACTTTTAAATATACACTTCACAACTTTTTATCTTCATAATTTAAAAGTTTAACATAAAAATATATTATTTTTTTTATAAATTTGGGTTAAAATAAAAAATTATATTAGAAAAATTCTTAAAAAATTATATAATTGGTGGAGTGACTTTTGCTGAATAAACATCAATACTATCGATTTCATGAAATAAACACCAATAAATGATTTTTGTTATAAACAAAGAAATGACTTTCGATTGACTATCAAAATTATGCCTATTAGAACTATATTAAAAGTCCTAACATTTAAGACTTTAAAATCAATTATAATTCTATTAACTTATATGTCAATCTATTATTTATTAAAATTAACTAATTATCCATCATAATATTTTAATTAAAAAAAGTTAGTAAAGAAAACAGAATTTCTATTATATATTAATACGTGAATTCCTTTCTTCTTCTTCTCTTTAAAATTATTTTGGGATGCATAAAAATATATAAACACAACATACTTTGCTGCTTTCAATTAATCGATTACTCTTGTTATTCACTCTCTTTAGTTAAATTCAATTTATTTTTCGTTTCATGTTATATAAAAAGTTAGTTTGACTAAACACATAAATTAGCAGGTTATAGCTTAAACTTCAGTCAAATCAACCTGCAAAGGGTAAAATGAAAAGTTAAAAATTGCTATTACTAAATATGTAAAGTATGAAGCCTTGTAGCATAATATTATTTTACCTTTTACCTCTTTTAAAATAGTTCACACCTCGACAAAAATAAAGTTATCTAATTAATTTTTTAATACTTAAAATTTTAAAAATTAACTAAATTTTATGTATAACATTCTTTTTTATTTAATATAAGAAAATATTAATATTTATATACATATAATGCATGTATTTGGGCGCCATATAAAAATAAACGATTTTTACCTTTCAATCAAACGCTTACGACGCTACTTTGCTTAACGCTAAAGATTACAATGGGGACCAAAAACTACTAGACGTGATCAAACTTTTAACTCAGAATTACTTTATCAACAGGAATGATAATTTTTCTTTCCTAAATTCTTATATTGTTACTAAACACATTTTTTTTAAACATGTTATTCATGCTATTTCTATAAATTTATTTTTATTAATATATACCACAAACGAGACATATTTGATATCTTTTTTAATGTTTTTTTTATAAAAATTCAGCATATTAATAATTGTATTTAATTTTATACACAATAAAAATGTAATAACCACATAGGAAAATTTGATGTTGTAACTTTTTAGAATCTTATTTTTAATTCTATGCTTGACTATTTTTAAAATTCATTTCCACGAGAAATTGGGAAGTGTTAAAATAGTTGGGGTTAATGATGAGATCAGGCATCATGCTTCTTGAGATAACCTAGAAAAAGTCTGCAGTGATACAAAGGTGAGTTAAGCAGAATGTTGGAACGTGTTAATTAACCCGCAACCTCTACGCTCAGTTCTCCTACCAGTAGCTTGTGTGTCATGGCGATTAGTGTGGCGTGTTGTTTCATAAAATCCCAAATAATAATATCGGTGCCTTTTCCACTCATTAAAGCGTCACTTTAGCGAAATATCAATCAGCCTTTGCCTTGGTTCCAGAGACATTGGAGATCTAATTCCATTTTACCCCTCCCCTTGTCTTCTCTATATCTTCTTCACCCCACTATTCTTCTTTTCTGCTCTTACCATTCTTTCTTTCTCAGATATGGATGACGAGTATGTCAAGCTTATCAGGAGGATGAATCCTCCCAGGTACTTCTTTTTCTTTCTCCTTTCGTTTTTCACTATAATAACTACTCAATTTCATCTCTACCAGATCATTTATTATTCAATTTGCCACCAGCTAATTTAACTATGTTCTTTCTTCTGTTGTGTCGTTACGATTGACTAGTTTCTGTTATAATCCTTGATCTTCTTTCTTGTCAAGTTCTTACCTCCCTGTCCTGGATTGGATTTCTGATCTGAAAATTATCAAATTGTACTTAGTTTATATGGATAATAGGTATGTGAAGAAAGACTTCTTTTAATTTTTAAATCCCCGGTTTTCTTGTTAAGGAGAGGTAATTATCAACTACACCTCGTGGAGGATGCAATCCATGACCCAGGTATACCCCTGCCCCCACCTTAGCCCTTTTCTGTTTCTCCGTAGCCATCCGTTTCATGGAAATAAACTTCAATATTTCACTTTCTGCGCCCGCGCCCAAAGTATTTATGTTATGCTCAACCCAGCAGGTTGACAGCGATAGCATAATATTTTTGAGCTGTGCAGGTTCTGACGGATTTAAAACCTTGTTATCACTAAAGCATACATTTCCTGATGGGATGGTTTATGGACGGTAAGCCTCTTCTTTTTACAGAAGAATTCCATTGGGCAAGTGATCGCACTAATTATTCTCTTTATTTCTTCAGTGTTTAATGTGACTGATCAAGTTGGAAATAAAGTTAGAGATGAAGAAATCACTAATTGGTATTCCTAAAAGGTATTTTATTAAGGGCCTCTTTCTTCCTTGACAATTTTATCTTAGCATATTACTATGGTTTTTATCAGCAAAGCAAACTTAATCCTTTAAAGTTGTCTATTGTCCTAACAAAATTCAATTGGCTGTAGGCAAGAAGAATCATAAATGCAAATGGTATTGCTTCTCTTTTGTTTTCTCACTTGGCCCAAAGTTGTGCGTGGATCCTAAATTTTTTCCATTTCCTGTTACACAGACTCTAAAAATGATGAAGTTCTGTTACCATCTTTAAGGGAACTGCTGGGCTTGATACCTTCTTCTGAAGAGCACACGTCCATTGAACTAAGGGACAGACAGACCTGGTTTATTGTCTGAAGTGTGCGCCGTTCTTTAAGGACCTTCACTGTAATGTGGTGAATGCTGCAATTTGGACATAATGCTAGGCTGCAGCTGTGGTTCATGTGGTCGAGATAACGCTACAGATTGTGCAAATTGAAGACCCAAAACGTCTCGCTACAATCAAGAAACTTCTTCAGAACGCCCTCAAGGGAAACAATGATCTGAAGACCGCAAAGATGACACTTTCACCTCCTGGGCTTACGCACAGGAGAGAAGATTACACCAGATAATGTTTGCTGATAGGACTGGTGTAAAAGTTAGAAGGGCAGCACAGGGAAAAGTTGGAGGATTTGAAGTCCGGCCTTGTATAACTGTTTGCGATTGCAGTGAAAAGGATTACACTGTGATCACTATGAGGTCAAGGGACTCAAATTCTAAGCTAAGTGTTTCTGATTATTATTCTGTAATTTCCACTCATATGCAGTATGTGATCTTTCATGGAGTTGTTCACACAGGGAAGATGGAAGCCATCAGGCAATGTTAGTTTCTATGTGGACAGTACTTTATACTACCGCTGCTGATTCAAGACGAGCTTAGTTCAATTGGAAGTAGCGAACTAGTGGGTGGCTTGTTATGTGTTAATGACATGGCATTTTAGCTCGTAATCACTTCATATCTCTGCTGCTTTGAAAATTTGTCTAATGTCAACCTTAATTATTGGCATGCTGCAGGAATTCTATATCTCGACATGTTGATGGTGCTCCCAATAAGCCTCAGAGGCTGAGCGAGAACGCAGATTTTGGGGCTTGGCGAGTTTATGAGAGAAGAACCTCTGAGTGTGCTGAGTCTGGGACAATAAGATCTTGAGTTTTTAAAGCTTTTTAGCACGGCATACTAACATTTGCTAGCTTTATGGTCTGGAGCCAGAATTGTGTGCAGAAGATCGGCTAGGATTACTATCAGATATCACTAGGATATTCAGAGAAAATGGTTTGTGTATTAAAAGAGCAGAAATCTCAAGGAAGGGGAAGGCGAAGGATATCTTTATGTCACAGATGACTGGGAATCTACACTCCAAAAGATGAAGATCTACCTGTGGGGAGCAAAGTTGGCCCAAATATGCTGTATGTTATGAGTTTTGGCTATTCCAGCTTTGAAGCTTAATTTGGAAGAGGGAAATTAATTAGCCACTTCTTTTCAAATCTCTTCAAAGTTCGAACCTCCAAATCTGAAGCTGATCGGATCCTACACTTAAGTGGGACTGGAATACTTTGTAATACGTCAGACACCACTCAATATGCAGATTTCAAATAACAAAAAGTGTAGATAGATATCCTCCTACCCATCGGTGAAGAACTCTTAGTTTTATGTAAATAGTAACCATTAGATAGGCCATATAGATGGTGATTTAGTATCAAGAGATATAGAAGAAACTCTTAAACATCAGTAGTAGCAGATATTGCAAGGGGTTATCTGTATATACATGGATGTTTGATATAAGTGACATGTCCATATATACTCTAAACAGTGTTCACTGGTACAGTTGTCCAAACTGTATGATAGAATATAGCTCGTACAGATACTTGTACTGTGGTGAAAACAAACATGTTGAAGATTTAGTGTGTTATTTGGCAAATGTGGGTTTAGATCAAATGAAAAATTGCCTTGGTTAAAAGCCATTTGGTTTCCTCAGTTCCTTTTACTGACGTTTCTTTTCTGTGGTAGTCTGTGGTGCGTTGATTCATTCTTTGCTACAAACAAGCATTACGTTCCTAAAATTTTTCAAATGAATCAACGATAACCTTGGGAGCTGTTATGGTTTCTATTTCAGTACTTGAACGAAGTTAGCCCTTCAGCAAAGATAACAACTCTTCTGCATCAGTCATTGATTCTAATTTGTAGGAGCATGCTCAAAATTGTACCGATAAGTGTGATTATTCAGCTCTCTTTTATATTTGTTTGCTATCACCGCTTGGACTTAAAAGGGAAAAAGTAGTAGCTAACAATTATAAGTACCTAATTCAAAACAACACAGACATCAAGTGTTTGAGCAAAACAGAAAACAGACCGTATGAAATGAGACGAAGGGATCAGTGAAGTTTGGTAAGTGTAATAAGCCGAGCTCATCCACGCATCAAAGCAAAGCAGCCGAAGCCAAACATGGACCTAATCAGAGCAAACGTTGTATCACCTCGGATGCCGGGAATCACCAGCCCGACACTCGTCGCCCGAGTCATCGACCCTTTTCTTGTCCACCACCATTCCTCTTGCCTCGGTTTCTTCTAACTGGGCCTCTCAGCAACCTGGATTCTTCCCTCATGACTCCTCCACTTACCATCTCCATTCTCAAGTCTCTGTGCATTTCCCGCCAGTTCAACACCCTTGATAAGCTTCTTACAGGCAAAAGCCCAGAAAACTGCCTCCATCCTTCTCTTTATCGCTCTTTTCATTGCTTCCCTAGATCATCGGTAAGAAATCCAATTTAGCATTTTCCATTTTCAGTGAGGTCCCTTTCCTTGGCTTCAGAGATTGGATCCCAAACTTGTAATTCACTTCTGCTGCTTTGTCGTCGGAAGGGAACTCATAAATGTGCTTTTCAGGTGTTCGACGAAATGAATCATAGAGGTGTTCAGTTGAACACTCTTGTTTTGGTGTATTTGTGGAGATTCTGTGGATTTAATGGCTTGGAAAAGACTTTTGGGTTTGTTAGATAAGGTTAGGAAGATAGACTTTTCGGGAATTAATGGATCCGTTCTTGCAGTTCTAGTCGTGCATGGGTTATGGCTCGGCCTTAGAGGCAGAAGCTGTTTCTGCGTTTGATGAATTGGAGGATAAGGAATAAACCTGATTTATTGCTTATGTGCTGTTGCCATTGGGGGGATTTGCGAAACGTAGCTTGAAGGTAAAGATTTGGTTTTGAAGAAGAAGAGGAAATTAGGGTGGCACCGAGGAATATAGATTATAAAGAGTTCATCTTTGATTTGATTTCGGAGAGGCTGATTTCCGAAGCTAAAGATTTGGGCAAAGTAATGGCCAGGTAACTTTCCGATGGATGACGACATGCTCAATGCTTTAATAGGATCAGTATCAGCTATCGATCCTGACTCGCCACTTGTGCTTCATGCTGCAGAGAAACGGCCCCTAATCTTGTTACTGGTGACGAGCTTAAGTGCAAACCTCGTAAGCATGGAAAGATTGATGAAATGCTTGAAGTTTTTCAAGAGTTGTCTTCTAGAAATTATTTTACCGGGACAATAAACAGCTATAATATTATGGTTTCTTTTGTGTAAGGCTGGCAAAGTGAGAGAAGCTACGAGGTTCTTCGTGATACGAGAAGAAAAGGTGCAATTCCTGATATACAATCTTACAATCTCTGCTAGAAGCTTGCTGTAGAGAAGATCTACTGCGACCAGCAAAACGGTTGTGGGATGAGATGTTCACAAATGGGTGCCTGGGTAATTTAGAGAGTTACAATATTCTTATTCAGAAGTGTTCAGAAGAAGGTGAAATTGAAGATGCTTGTAGGCTTTTCCATGATATGATTGAGAAAGGAGTAGTACCTGGGATGCCATTACATATACTTCAGTCTCAAAGGGCTTTGTCACAAAAAGATCTCAAAGTGTCTCTTGAAGTCTTCAACAAATGTGCTATGCAGGATCCAACCTTGTATATCTCCTGGCTCCTGGCATTCATCCTCAGCCTCTGCAAGGAAGGTATTATATTTGTGATAATGGCATCACTTATGATTTATATTAACTGCAAAAGTAGTTTTACATTCGGTTGAATCTCTCTAAGTTTTTTACCTTACGATTGCAGGTTACGGTTCCTGCAATGGAGTTACTGTGACCAAAGCACTGATATTGCATTTTTAGACTCCCATCTGATTTTCTCAAATTTTTAGCTGATGCTGAAGAGATAAGTTTGCATGTTGAACATTTGAAGTGGTTCAAGGCAAATCTCCTTTGATGCATCAAGCACTGAGCAATGAAATATTGGCATCAATATCATCTTCTTCAAAACCAGATCCAATTTTCAAGTTATTTCAAGTGATGCAAGAAAACCGTCTCGGTTCTAATAATGTCTTTGGGAAAGAAATGGCTTACAGATAACATACCACATTTTTGTGTACATTCAATAATGCCTATATATCGAGTCTTCCCTCCATATGCTTAATGCAGGAGGCGGCAGACGCATACACATGAGAATACAAAAGCGAGAACCATAGTACATAGAGGATTGAATTTATTCCTAGTTAGTTAACTGCTTTGCAATCATGCATTAGGGACCATCCGGGATTTGCTCAACATCAATTCCGGTCCTCTAACCATTTTTACTAAAATGTCTCGACCATTTGTTACAACTATAGTGTGTTACTCAACAGCAATAACATATTATCTACTCTATTACTTCATCATAAATTACTACTCCCTCTCTTACATTTTAATTTAATATGAATAGTAATTTACTACAATAATTTTTTTCACGCTTTAGAATGACTGCTACTAATAGGTTAGAATTAAAAAAATATGGTCAATTATTCCTTGGAATTTTGTAAATATTTTGAAACAATTATTTTAATATACCTAAGAATTAAAAATTTAACGGAGCTGAATATTTGTCAACCTACTGTGAACTTTCTTCTTTTATCCGAACTTGAGGCTGTCAACGTAGCACACTCACACATAAAATTGGCACTCGGTGAAAGACTTTATTTCTCAACTGAGAGGGAAAGGAATATAATTCAATCACTCAGTATCACCTTGATATGATAAAAGTTCGAGCCTAAATTTTATATAAAGCAAATATTTAAAAATAATAAATTGTTAAATTTAACAACATAAATATCCTAGAAACGTCATATTTATATAACCTTAACTAATTTATTATTACTTCTCCAAAAAATTTCATAATTTTTTAGTGTGGTAATTACGAGATACTTTAACTAATTCCCTCATTAGTATTCTCAAAAGAATCAATTTCCTGAATTGTTATAAGCATGATGATTACGAGGCAAAATAAAATGTTTGAGCCGATAATCAGAATTAAAGGGATTGATTATGCAACAAGAAACCTCACCAAAGAAATACTCTTCTCCATACATCTTTACTTTATTCTATATTAACTTGATACATCTTTTTAATAAATAATAAATAAAATAATTATTTATTATATTATTTTTTAAATATATTAAATTTAATATTTTAAAATATATTAAAAATAACTATAATTAATAATAAAATTAAAAATTAGAAAGTAACTAATAAATTATCATTTATAATTAATAATAAAAATAATTAGGAACTAACGAATAATTATTTTTTAATTTTTTAAACTGAATAAGTAAATATGGAGATTTGCTTTTTGTGAAGCGGCGAAATAAAAATTTACAGACGGAGGGGCAGGTAAAAAGTGAAAAATTACCAAATTGGAGGACTCAAACGAAAAATATTTTTTAACATTCGGTAACCGGCGCTAGTCCATGGCCATTACTCCATTACCAACTAAAAGCTTCGATCTTTAGTGTTTTCCCAAGCAATAAAATCTCAATTTGAAGGAAAGTTGAGTCCATGACTGATCCAGCTGAATAGCTACAAGATGGATAATAGAAACGTCGTCGTTTGCGACAACGGCACTGGGGTATTCTCTTTGTTCTCTCACTTTCAATTTGAATTGGTGTTGCAGATTGTGGAAATTCGTCTGAAGATTGCGCAGTTATTTTCAAACAAAACTGATTTCTAACGAGGTTTCAATTGCTAGATTTTTGCAATATTTTGCTTAATAGACAGAAAATGAGAATAAAGTTGGTGACTTTGAATGTGCCTAAATCACGATCTGCTAACTAGAGTCCATGCCTTTTTTACTTTCTGAAGATTACACTATCCCGGTGTGATATCACTAGTACATTTTTTCAGTTTCTTTTAAATTCAGTTCAGTCAACTATGTCTCAATCCGAAACTATTTGGGTGTGCCAGTCCTCTATATCTAATTTTCTATTTGGACACATTTCAACACAATAAAGTACGGTCCTTTATGTGTGGCATGATCACATAGATTACTTCATTGAACTTGGAATTATGCGATTATACTACTTCTTATTTTGTATAATGTTGGTGTAAGATGAATTTGAATGGAGAAACATGGTCAGTGAGGATTCATATAGCTGACCCAAAGAGGCTGAGGCGAAGTTGTTGTTGTAGCTACTTTTGGTTTTATTTCTTTTTTGGAACTACTCATGCCTGAAATACAAATCTCAGTCGATCAATTTTCCTTCACGAGATGCAAGCTTTCTGGTTATGGAGACCATTATCCCACCAACTCAAGCATGATGCTATTCCTTTCCTAGTGGAATCTGCTTTTGAGTTTATGAAGTGAAAGAGAGTTGTACCAAGATACATAACTAATGCTTCTAGCTATTGCTTTTCTTTTGTTTGTTTTTCTTTTTTAGGATTTCTTTTGTGGCCAGTCATGGTGGTGCTTGGGGGCCTAATACTTTTTTTGAGCTATTTTGATGTCTAAATGGACAGTGAAATGTTTTATGTCAATTCTCAATGCTTTAATGAACTAATGCAGTATGTCAAGTGTGGCTTTGCGGGTGAGAATTTTCCCACATCTGTATTCCCTTGTGTTGTGGGGAGACCAATGCTAAGATATGAAGAATCCCTTATGGAGCAAGACTTGAAGGTAGACATCTCTCACTTTATTCTTACCCTACGATGAAAACTGTGAGGGTTCTCTTGCATTTACAAAACTAGGAAGCTCTTCTTAGAGAAAGAAAATCCATGTTGAAACTTCATTAGCTCAACAGTTGCTTACTAAACTAGATGTTATAGCTACTTCTTGTGAAATGAAGTTTTAACTTTATTTTGGTTCCGATACACCTCAGCATTGTTAGAGTTCTGCTTTCATTGTATATTCCTGGATTCTTTGTTTAAACTTCTAGCTTGCAACTAGGACATTGGGAATCTTCCTGCCATGTCTTTTTTTCTTATGTCCTCTTATATACTCTGCTCTCTTTTATTCTTATATCCTTGTCTTATATACTTTGCTATCTAACTGTTGAGCTTCGTAAATAACGCAGCTCATAGACTTGTTAACGAATCTTTAACTCTTTTACATTCATCCTCTAGGATATTATTGTGGGAGACGATTGCTTGAAGTTGCGCCATCAGTTGGATATATCTTATCCCGTCAACAATGGAATTGTGCAAAACTGGGATGATATGGGGAATGTGTGGGACCATGCATTTTTCAACGAACTGAAGGTAGCCTTCACTTCCCTGCGAAAATTTCTAATTGGTTTAAACTTTTGCTTACTATTTTTCTTTGAAATGCTTATTGTATGCAAGTTCATGATTAACTGATAAGGTTTTCCTTTCATTCTGCTGTTGAAGATAGATCCAACAGAATGCAGAATTCTGCTGACAGATCCACCTCTCAATCCATCTAAAAATCGTGAAAAAATGGTTTGTGTTAATGTTTTTTTATTTTTCGGAAAATGCATTCCCTCTTTGTACTGCTTCAATGATTCTTAACTCATATTTAGATTTACTTGAATTACAGGTAGAAACCATGTTTGAGAAGTACAATTTTGCTGGTGTCTTCATCCAAATTCAAGCCGTTCTAACATTGTATGCTCAAGGTACCATTATACATGTATGAGTTCTTGGGGCATAAATCGTTTTCAATTTTCTGCGAGAAGGACCATCATGAGTCTGGATATGGCAATATTTTGGCGGGTATTTGTTAAAAGGGTGGGGTTAATTAGATATTTTTCTTCTACTCGGGCCCAGTATTGTGATGGACTTGCTCATCTTTGCTGTTCCAAATATGCAGGTCTGTTGACTGGGCTTGTCATCGACTCAGGTGATGGGGTTACACATGTTGTAAGTTTTTCCATAAGCACAGCTATTTCATGATCTATAGTTGTCTCGGTTCAACATTGATTCAAAAGAGTAGGTTATTTGTTAAACAGTTTGAGGTAATCAAACTAGGAGTTGCTATTGCCAAACATAGAAATGTTTTCCTACATAGTCCATTGGGCTCCCTGTTTAATAAGATTGCTCATTCAAGCTGGTCATAAAGGCAGTGTTTTATTCAGCTATTTGTTCTTTTGATGGCACATGTTAAAACTTGCTATGAACCGTGGGGATATTTTTTCTTCAGTATGTTATCCAGAAAATTTTTGATGCAGGTTCCCGTTGTTGATGGATACTCATTTCCTCACCTCACGAAAAGAATGAATGTAGCTGGACGGCATATAACGTCTTATATGGTTGATCTGCTACTTCGGAGAGGGTAATTGCCAACACATAATTGAAATAAACTAAATAGGGTCATTCATGCTATATTTGATTATTTTAAACCATTACTGGAGTTCTGATGGTCAGTCAATATCTGAAGGTATGCAATGAATAGAAGTGCTGATTTTGAGACTGTCAGGGATATCAAAGAAAAGCTCTGCTACATTAGGTGAAATTACTTACATCATAAATTAATACTTTACTACTTCTTCTGGCGAGTAATGGTATTTGCTTTACTGCAGTTATGATTACAAGAGAGAATATCAGTTAGGGCTTGAAACTACAATTCTTGTTAAGAATTATACTGTGAGTAGGCTCCATCCATAATAAGCTTTTAATTGGAAAATACAAAGTTACTGCTATTATTTAAGCTTTTCTACTACCTTAATCTTTAATTGGGTATGCTCTTTGCTCTTGGAAGTAAAGATCCTTTTTTCTTTCCCATAAGAAACTTTGTCAGTCAGGAACTCATTGATTCAGTTGTTTTTTAACAGCTTCCAGATGGGAGGGTACTTAAAGTTGGCACAGAGAGGTTCCAGGCACCTGAGGCTCTTTTTACTCCAGTGAGCATGCATTCCCATTTTTATTTTCCTTTTTCAAATCAAAATGCACCAGATTGCTTTGGTGATTCCCATAAAGCAAGCTAATCCTGTAACCCCATTAAAAAAATCAGATGTCGATGTGACACCTGTTATCTATACAATGACCCTCTTTTGTCAACAACTTCTTAAGTTTGGTGGTTCTTTTGCTGTCTTAACACTATTTTCACCTCTCAACCAATAGGAAAGCAATAGAGTCTTATCTTCAAACCAATTTGTTTCAGATATACTCTCAATTAAGTCCTGGTGAAAAAATTGAAGCAAGAAAGACATTGTCTGAACTGCATGATTTGAAATGTTATTCTATGCTTCTCCAAATTTCTAATTTATGGGTTGATGTATGTGGAAGGAAGCTAAACTAAAATATTATTCCACGCTTATCCAAAATTCTAATTGATGGATTGATGTATGAGGCAGGAAGCTAAGTGTCACTTTTGCTGTCCATTTCAGGATCTTATTGATGTTGAAGGTGATGGCATGGCTGACATGGTATTTCGTTGCATCCAGGAGATGGATATTGACAACAGGATGATGGTACTTCAATTTTCTTCTGTATTCTTTGCCGTAGTGTTGTCATTTTCTATCCATCTTATGTTCTATGTAATAATCATTACTTGGAATTTTTTCTTGCAGCTCTACCAACATATTGTTTTGAGTGGTGGAAGTACCATGTATCCTGGCTTACCTAGTCGGTAACTTACTCAAAATACTCTTCTGTTTTATGAAGCTTTGAGAACTTAGCTGCTGAGTAGTGCAATTGTGCATGGTTGATTCTAAATGCTACATTATTGCTCTTCTAGGAAGTTTTAACTAGTGTGACAGCTTGCTTTGTATTTATGAACCAAAGTATATCCTTGAATTTTTTTCTCAGGACTAATGTTTGATCAATCTGGCTGAGAATTTGAACTGTATAGCTGTTAATCTACAACTTTGATAACACTCTTTTATTGCGCGAAGAAATCTAATTTATCTCCTTGTGGATTTTGAATTTTCTGATTCCCCTCTTGCAGTATCAAAATTTGCTAATTCCCTCCTCCCGGTAGCAGTCAACTTTAGTATCTCCGACTGATGACTTATTCCTCTTAGATGCTCTATCTTTTACCTGCTCATAAGAACCCTTCTGAAATTGTAACTGAACTAATATGAAATGTAAGAAGGCTTATCTAGAAGTGCAAATTAATATTCTCCACACTCCATCGTTATCCCTTCGGTCACCAATTTCTTTCTTGCCAGTCGCTTCCCCATGGAAACTTGATAATGGTCTTCTTCTTTGGGAAATGCTATTATTCATAAACCTAATCGCAAGGAGAACGAAATTTCAGACATATTTTTTTTTTCCTGTACTTCAGGATTTCATGTCAAATTCCAAAGCTAAATATGGATACATAAATTAAAAATACAAGAAACTTTCAGTTCTATCACCACTTGCATCTCTATAATTTGATGGATAACTTGGTGTCATGGCCTTATCTGATCCATCTAAACAGTTCTAATAAAATTTTAAGGATGACAAAGGTGCAGGTCAGAAAGCTGTAGTGGAGCACAGGTTTGGGAAACTTAGGTTAAGTTCTTAGCACTTCCTTGCAGTGAGTTCCTGATTCAATATATACTACCTCTAGATAAACTGCCTCTCGGCAGCTTCTAGGTATATTGAAGTATTGTTGTACAGAACCTTCCTACATTTTTTATAATGACTACTATAGTTCACAACAACTTTCATAGGGTCATTCTACACCAATTTCCTTTTCTCCTGAAAGAGTTACATTGTTGAAAAAGACAACAGTGATTTGAATGACGTGATAGTAGCTAATTTACTTGATTTGCCTTTCTTGGTATTTCAGGAAGTTAGTGGTACACCTTTCTCAAATTAAAGCTGCATCTTTTTTCTTTTTCTTTAACTCGTAGAGAAATAGTAGTTGAATTATACCTATACAAACTATTGTACTATATCCACTTAAAATAATATATCCAAAATCAAGAGTAGTCATAATTTGAAGCACTTGCACCACTACGCGAAAAAAAGAAGAACAAAATTGATTGATTGGTGCAATTGCAAATAACTGAGATAATAAGATAATTTAAAAATATGGAAAAATAAAAATGAATGGAAAAGAAAAACTAGTCAATATGAGGAGAAAAAAAATAGAAAATCTTGCATAGCAGGGTGAGACAAGGTAGGGCAGAGTGTAGTGGGGAAGAAACCATATTGAGGTAGGGGACAAGTAAACGGGGAAGAAAGCATATTGAGGTAGGGAGCAAGTTAACACTGTTGCAGTCTTGCAGGGGAAGACTTCCTCGACCGCCCCATTGCCTCCTAATAAATTTCCAAATTCAGTCTAGGACTTATACAGCTTTAAATTTTCCATGAAATTGATAAGCACGGTTTCTGTATTTTCATCTGTGTTAGAAGATATTTGGGCTGCAGTTAAGATGGTTGATATGGATGTGACTGATGGGTGCGAAGCTAACTTACAACTAGTGCTTGTTTCTAGTGGTGTAAATGGGAAGTTAACTGCACTGCAAAAGGGTGTCAGTGCAGTTCACACTCAAAACTAAAGGGTTCGGTAGGCTCAAGTGGTTCAAATTATTTATACTCCTGAGGTATTGGTTCACTTCTCCAACCGCAAAGAGGTCATAGGCCTTTTTAATACCACAGAGAGGTAATTAGCGAGATCTTCAAGACATACGTGGTAATTTCATATACTGTCTGTCCCTACTTGGATGCCCATTTTCTCTGTTTTGATTTGCGCAAGGAAACATCAATGATTTTACAGGGAAAATCTTATATGTGTCAAATTAAGCAAAGAATAAGTTCCACTTCTATATTTCTAAAAAAAGCTCAATGTCCTATTCTAACAAAGTAAGTGTTACCTGTGGGCCTTGTGTGTGTATTCGTTTTCACTACATACTTTTTTAACCCTCATCTTGTTACATATGATAAATTAGAATATGAGATTCTATTTGAGAGGGTAGGAGTATTACTTTGAAATGTGCTATATTTGGAAATTCAGGTATACACTTGATGCATGAAGATTTCCTGTTAAGAATATCTGTGAGCTATTATTGAGAAAGAATTTCATTTCTCTTTTGTGATTTATTTCCTTGAACTCTACTTTTGCAGTTAAGATATCCTTTTTTTTTTACTGTGGGAATAAAAGGAACGAACTCTTTCTTACCCACCTCCTGTCCACACTCCGTCTCTTTCTTGTTTCCTTAAATAACAGCTATCTTTCTTTCTTTTCAAAATTTGACAGCCTTGAGAAAGAAATTTTGGACCGCTATCTTGATGTTGTTCTGAAGGGGAATAAAGATGGTTTGAAGGTACTGTTTGACTCTTATTTGTTCTTTTTGCTATTTCTTGAGGTTTTTGGTTTATGAATCAGGTTTATGCAACTAAGTAGCGTTTATTCGAAGAGTCTAACCCACAAACCACAATTAAATACCTCGATCTCACTGGGATCTGCAGTTTATGGTGGTTTCTGCTCTGTATGAAGTCAAGTCAATAAAGAGATAGAGATAAGAAAGTAGTTGGAAAAGGATTAGTAGGGTTTAGCATATCTAGGAAGTTCGATTACATTGCCCACACGCATATTGTCTTTTACTCTTTTATGCATTTCTTGGTCTTCTTAAAGTAGTTGAAATTTTCTCTCTTTTTGAAAATATTATTTCATATGTTTTCTGCAATAGAAATTGCGTTTACGAATAGAAGATCCACCAAGAAGAAAGCATATGGTGTATCTCGGAGGTGCGGTTCTGGCCGGAATTATGAAGGTATGGTGGTATCTATTCCTCTCTGTAGCCCCATTTCTTCTCCTTCCCTGATCATGCATATAAAAGAGTATTTATTCCCGGGAGGATAACTGGGAAATAAAAAGAAAGCTGATCTCTTAGGATACATCCTTTTCCAATCTGTACACTTACCCATAATTTTCTAGATTTGAATATTCTATTTCTGTTCTCCGTTGAAACAGTTGTGGCAAATGTTGGATTATACTGTTTTGATATGACTCAGGCCCGTGCAATCATCAACTTCAGGAACAAGGAAATTTGTGTTTTGTGTTGACTTCAATCCTTCTCTTTTTCTTATACTTTCTCTGCAATTGATCAAGTCATCTGTGTATAAAAGATGTTTCTGTGGCTGAATGCAACTGAATTTTAAAAAAATGCACTTACTAGGGAAAGTTAAAGAATTCTATGCGTAACTTAAATGTTTTATAGTATGCTGAAATCATATTGCTGGTATATTTCCATGTTTGAATGATTTTTGCTGTCCTATTCTAGTCAGGATGCTCTTTCACCTAGAAAAAAATCATTCTTGCCATTCTTCTCCTTGAGCATTATTATGTTTTTCTCATTATGCCAAAAAGGAAAAGGATTGCAATGAATCAATGCGCACCCTAATTGAAGAACATACAATTTGAAAGCAACATTATGATGTTAACAGAAATAAATAGATAATTGAATAATTTCTGCAGGATGCCCCTGAGTTTTGGATCAATAGACAAGATTATTTAGAAGAGGGAATTGCATGCCTAAGCAAGTGTGGTCAGACATGATTTTTTCATGTCCATCACTTGTTTAAGCTTTTGCTATCTTTTCAAAGAAAAGCGTGGAAATGTAAAGATCAAGGCGTGCTGCAAATGACTCTTTAGCATTCAAAAAGAAGCTCTTGTACTGTATTTTACTCGAAAATTCTCAAAGAGACAGGACATGTCATACTTGAATGTGTTTACTGCATCTGCACTGTATCTTGAATTTGTACAGTCCATATTGAATCATTTCATTCCCTGTCGACCTCTTGTGAAGTTGATCAAATGTGAGCTGAAACACAGGCAGCTTATTGTGTAAACTGGTGCAGGCAGAAGAGGTTGTGAACTAATTCTCCATTGTATTACAACTTGAGGTACATTTGATGTTTGTTGAATGTAGATGAGCTGTTACCATTGACTTTCTATCCAGATATTAACTTTATATTCCTTGTCTATTGACACCCGTGGTTGAAAACAGCTTTATGCATCTTAAGGTTTGAATTTGTGATGAAATGGCTGAAGAGCTGCTGGTCAAATGTTTCATGATATTAGATGGAATTAAAATTGGAAATCTCTTGGTAACAATGAGTCAAAAGGAATCGGTGTGCCATGCCTAAGCTTGTAATTTTTGTTTTCTCTTAATGCAGTTGTTTCCGGGCGCAGTATTATTGTATCTCAGAGAAAACTTTCATGTCTTCCTTCGTTTTGATGTTGTAGAATGACAGTTTTTACCTTAATGGCTCAGCTGTTCGAATCAAGTGATCAGAGTAGAGAGTTGTCATTTGACTAAAAGGTAAAATAAGATTCTTATGTCCAAAGAGCTAGACGACACAAATTTGAACCTTCTTTCTTTCTTTTCCATCAAGGACAGCATGGATTAATTAACCAGCTAACAACAGCAGGACTTATTAGTTCCTCTGGTCAAAAATAAAATTAAAAAACATCAGGACCTGATGCCAGTTTCTAATACATATCCTTGTATTCACATGCATTTAACAGCATAGAGTGATGCAAGCTTTTGATTACTGGTAATAAAAGGGACATGAATTATATTCCCTATAAATGGGAAATGAAAAGTGAAAGAGAAGGAGAAGACATATATGGAACAATATAATTAAAAGGGAAATAAGATAGTTGAGCTTCTTAATTTCCACAGAGAGCAACATTCCTCTTAGAAGGTCTGAAATTCAAAGCAGTGAGACTATAGATGCACATGTTTGCTTGTTTAGATTTGATGGTAATCTCATCAGTAGTGGTCCTTGTAGAGCCAGGTACATTACAGGAAGAAGATGAGCTTCCAATAAGGCTAGCCCTGCAGGAATTGCCCACTGCTTTCTCTGCAGCACACTCTATTCCATCCACAGATGGTATCTCCAACCTGTAAACTCCATATCTGTTGGTAGTTCTGTTCACTGACACTGATACCAGCTCTGCAGTCCTTGTTGCCATTGCCTTGAAGGTGCAGTCTATCTTAACTTCTACACCTGTTCAATTGTGTAGCATTATCAACCCATCTTTTAGTAACCCGACCAGATTTAATATGTGACTTGAAGCGACAGGTTAAACCTCCGATGACCCATCAAAATATTGGATCAAGAAGGGTCAAATTTCAATTTAAACCCAAACATATAGAATCAAATATAGAAATTGAGAATTATGTAAATTTGGAAGAACTTAGCTTTCAAATATTTCAAAAAACAAAGTAAAAATAGGGAGGTTGAGTTGTGATAGGCGGGCTGAGTATGACCCGGCAACATGTTCATTTGCATAGGACTATTCTAGATATCATTACAGAAGATGAAAAATGTTATGGATTTGTGTATTATGCAAGAATTTCACCAAACATTTTGCAAGGAATAGAGTACCTGGCATGAAGTAGCTGTGCCTGGAGAAGGAATTATTGGAGCAAATGTCACAATAAACCATACCCATGACAGTGATCTGGGAATTAGCCACTTTTGCTGCTGCCTCAACTTGCGAAGGTGACGAAAGACTCAACCACAAGAAGCAGCATGAAACCACCAAGAGGACAAGCGTAGTAGTAGTCATGGCAAAAGCAAAAACTCAAACTGACCAGAGACTAGTAAATCGAGCAGCCAAGTGATTATATTACGCTAAGCAAACACACAAAAGAACAGCTAATAAGGATGGAAGAATTTTATGTTAAAAAATACAAAAAAGAAAAAACAAGAAGAAGATGTGAGCTAGAGTGGGGAGTATGGATAATGAGAAACGGAAAAAAGATCAAAGTTAGAAAGAGGGAGAAAGGGATCGGACGCTATGCTACTAAGAACTTCACAAACAAACAAAGCATGTGAACTTTGGTTGGAATTTTGTAAGGGTGGATGTGTAGGAAAGAGAGTAGCTAGGAAGGAGACAAATTCATTACATATATTGAGGAATAAATAGAGTCCCCTTTTTACCTTTTTATGTCCATACATGTTTGTAAGTTATGGCGGTCTTGCTTCTTGACGTGATATATATAAATTAACAAGCTGCTTCTTGAAGTTACTACCGTCTACTATTTATTATTTAACCTAACCCCATATATATCTTCCAACTACTTTTCTCGTCAATCGTCTGGACTGAGAGAAGGATTCTTTCTACTGAGAATCATGTGATCCATAGGGGCAAAGAATAACTTCCACATTTATTGTGAGTAAACTTGTCATTCTCTTTTTCATTTTATGGATGGATGGATGTATTCATTGTTGGTACTTCCATTTTATTACTCTGTTTTCCATCAGACTGCACTCTGTTTTCCATCAATTGAAGGAAAACTACAAACATTTTCAATATTGCAATATTTTCTATTTTAACCATGTTTAACGTAGTCAAGCTCAAGCTTGTAGGAAGTAATTTTCCGCAATCACTTGTTTAATCTTTTTGCTACGGTTATCTCCCTTCTCTCTTGTTTTCGTTTTGGTGTAAGGTGCCGAGTCGTGTTTCTTTTGAATTACTATCTTACATGCCATATCACACTGTGAGATCCAAAAACAGTTTTATATCAGAGTGAATTAAAGCATATATGGTCTGAATTTCATACAAAAACAGTTGAAGTACTCAAAGTTCAATGGTATATGATATGGATATCATGCAAAATAGCTGGTAAGCTAAACTTCAAACACGTATGTTTGAACTTCAAAATCGCGCACTTGAGTTAATCTAAATTTGGCTAAAGTTGCAGAAATTTAGAACCTTCATCTATAGCTTAAACGGGTAACTCTTGAAATCGGTTATATGAGCACTTCTTATACCAGGGAGTAGAGTCCACTCCCAAAACCCCCTTAAATGAGCAAGTTAGATTGAATTTCGATTATAAATTAAAATTAATTAAATCAATAAATAAATAACTTTTTTGGATGAAAATAAACTG